>JAAGWO010000266.1:0-28759 GCA_013266205.1 Fusarium decemcellulare
GGCGGTGAAATGCATTTTGAGAGGATTTTTGAATTGATTGAGGTGGAAGGTATGATAGTCGATGGTTGTGATGATTGTGGTCTTCTGTGATTGCGAGTCTTGCTTAATTGATGTTTTGTTGCCCAGCGGATGGTGTCGCCCTTCTTATACTTCTAAAGCCGATCATCTCTTCCATCTTGTTTTAGGCTTCAACTCATTCTCCATCATCGACGCTCAAAATGCATTTCACCGCCACCACTATCGTCACTCTCGCTCTCGCCGCGTCGGCTCGCGCAGACTTCTGGTTTGCCAAATCCAGCGGTATGCGGCCTGGCTGCGGTGGCGCTTATTGCGCTGGCAACCCAGTTACAAGCGACACTTACGTCTACCACTCAGGCCAAGAAGCCGACATCTGCGGCGAGGCTCGCGGCCTCGGCGACAAGGCCGCCTCCGGAACAAACCTGTGCGACAAGCTATCTTCCCTCGACGAGGACATCTGCGGCCGCAAGGTTGTCTTCACCGCCTGCACGGAGGTCAAGAGTGACGAACCGTTTGCTGGCAAGCACTTTGCTGATGTCCTAGATGCGGACGGAAACAAGATCGGGGAGTGTCACGGTGCAGACAGCGAGACCAAGCATGAGGCAGTTACCTGTGCCAACTGGGGCAGTGAGGTGATGAATACATGGGTTTACTGCAGGACTGAGGGCCATGACCACCACAAGTGTTAGGCGGTTTATGGGATTTGCAGCGTCGGTCTTGCCTACAACTGACGCTGAAAGGTTTATTTGCACACGATTGCTTTAAACCATTGATGCGAATGTATATATCTAGCTTGAGTCCATCCTTTGGCCGAAAAGTCTAATTGGCCTGTACATAGTCTATTTTACTCTCCCTCTTACCGAGCCATTCAAAAAATGCTGTCCTGGGGCAACAGTGCCTAGTCGCAAGTGTGATCATTGATAACGGGCCAGTAACCACTCCCGCGAGATGTCACAATTTACTTGACCTGCCCTTGTAGGAACAAGACCGCGACATGGAAGATTTTCTTCCTCTTGTTTAGCTGTGTCGGCATGGCGTTCTGTTTCGTGCTTAGAATCTCATGCTCGACGACCGGGACACCGCTAGATGACTCAAGACATACCTAGGGAGATTCCAGAGCTGAGGTACTTCATTCTTGAGTCGTGGAAAATGTGTTTTCCATGAAGACAGGTACATGGCGAGACACAGCATTGAGGTCAAGCGACAACCTGTTCGCTATATAACAAATCTGCCGGTGGCTTGATCCATAACGCTGGTAAAATCGATATAATCTCCATCGTCGTGTGTGGCGAGAACCGCTTCAAGAAGCTGTCTGACCTTTCGCACCAGGAACCACCATTCATCATGTTGTTTTAATATTTCCATAACCCATTGCCTCCGGAGTGAATTTCCGGCGAAGGCTCCTGCCAGGAGCAACGAAGAGGGTATTACTGATGATGGCGAGCGACTACGCGACGCGTCTCGGTGTATTGTATACTGGTATTTCATGATCATCTTGACCGACAACTCCACGTCGATAGATATCTCTGGCTGCTCCTGGCGTCAGCGGTTAGTCTTGAGAGGGATGCTAGAGCTTACGTAGATGTTGTGAAGATAAACGAGTGCCGAGTGAAGTGTGGATAAAATACAGTAGCAACCGTACACATCCCCATTCAACACACTCTTATCGGTCCTTTCTTTGTCATAGACATCAAGCCGATGTTGCCAACGGTCGATGCTACTTTGGATGTCGTCTTTAATAACTTGCACTTGTTCCCTGCGTATCTCGAACGGAAGTGTGCTTGATAATCCATAAAGCCGAGTATCAAGTTCCCCAACTTTCATCCGGAGGAGTGATGCCCGGAGGAGGTGAATGAATATGCCCAGTGACGAGAATTCTTTGTCGTCGCGGTGAAAGATGAAGGACATGGACGGTATGTTTTTCAGACATCTGACAAGCGCCCCGCCCCCTAAGCGATAGCAGGCGGCCCGAGCATCTAAAATGGCGAGGCGGATTATGATGCGATGTGAGAGGCCCGCCGGGCCATTGAGCACCTGCTGTCCTGTCGGGCTGGTGATGATATCGGTTGCCATGGACATCAGACGTAGAAATTCCACAACATTCCCGCCCATGACGTGCGTCTTCTTGATTCGTAGGAACAATGCAGAGAGGAGGCCTTCTACTTCAGTCTTGTGGCTTTCACTGAACCGGGTGAATGTCTGCTCAGCGAGAGTCTCGTATTGCTGCACCGACTGGTTGAAGGCGGCGTCTATGATCGACACATGGGAAACAGAGAAGGCCAGCATGGCATAGAAAAAAGGGAGGAATATTAACGAATTTGCAAAAGGGTTGAGGAATTGCTGATTCCAAGCAGTATCAGTTTCGGTGATGTCTGGGTAGCCGTTTATGTTCTGCACGTAGTGCCGTATCAGCCATCGGTGGTATATAGCTATCGTGCGAGGGTCAATAGTCAGGGGTTTGCCTGTGCTCTGGCTGCCAGACACGTTGGGTGGATGGAGACGAATAGTTGGGACTGGTACGAAATCCAGACCTTCGCCTGCCCATAGTACGCTCGTTTCCATGGAAAAGTCGGCATCAATTTCCAATTCTGGGGTAAGATGCACGACCGGAGTCGACAAGCCATTGGGTTGAGTAGAATTATTGACTTGAATGTGTTGACGTGTGGGCCATTCTGCGGGCAATTCTGCGAGCAATTCTACAGGTTCGGCTGCATCGCCTTGACGGGCTTCATATTGCTGAACATGCTGTGTTGCTGTAGGTGTAGCTGCATCATCTTGACCAGTCTCATCTTCGCGTGCTGCCTGTTGCTGAACTTGCTGTGTAGCTACAGATTCAGATGCGTCATCTTGGCGGTCCTCCTGTTGCTGGGCTTGCTCGGTCGCTAAGGATGCAACTACAGCAAGTTGGCGAAGGTCATATTGGGGTGCCTCCTCTGACTGAACATGGTGCGTCGTTCCAGATTCAGCTGTACCGGCTCTACCGGCCTCCACCTGCTGAACCTGCTCCTGCTCTGTCGCGTCTGGGGCCTCGGTAGTGACGGGTGTCCCACGCCGTCGCAGTTTGGACATTTGCCGTGACCATGACCGTTTTTGTCGTCGAGGAGGATCCACTCCGTCAGAATACACGTTCCATATACACTTGCGATGGCACAGCCGGCAGTTGAGGCATGCCTCACGCGGTACTTCGCGTTTGGTGGACGCGTATTTGCACGGGATTCTCAAATCCACGCATTCGCGGCAGGCTAGTTCTTAGTACGTGAATAGCTGGGTCAATGATTTTACTTACTGGCATATCGCGGCCGTACGTTGGTTGCTGGCGTAGTATGTTGCTCGCCAGGAGGCATCGTGACTTGCCTATCAGACATGAAGGCATGCGGTTGAGTGGATATGACGACTGTGACATCAAATTTTGATAAGGTCACGTGCGCCCTGACACCACCGCCACCCCCCTTTCTCGGTATGTCCCGCTCCACCCTGCATGACTCTCTATAAAGTTTATTAGCAGGCAGTAAAAAGAAATGCAGAAAAATTACTAGAAGTTTGGGAGTTAATTTTGAAAGTACTTTATTTGTTTTAAAATCTATATAAGAAGTTTTGCTCTTAAGATTTCTATTTAAAAAAAAGCAAAAATAATTTACTTTACTACCGAGGGAGCCTGCTTATTTTACTATTAGTAGAGATAATCTTAACAAAAATCCACCTATTAAACCGATTCTCACTCAGCATGCCCCCGCATCTCTTTCGATATTAAACCCGCAAACACATTAAGATGGACCTCTCCACACGTCAAACTCGGGGCCGAAGGGGACGTCGTCCTGTTGGGTGCCCTGGCTGCGGTGACTTTGACTGGGACAAGCTCCAAGCGAACCCCTTCGATGGCTTTCACAGCGATCCGGAAAAAATAGTGCTTGCCGCCTCTGAGGGCTGTGCTACATGTCACATCCTCTTGAAGGGTCTTGAACATTGCTACCCATATGTTTTTGACTCTCCGAAGGAGTACCGACTCGGTTTCCATGGCTTTGATGGACCGATGCGATGGGATTTATTCCACCCTGGGGAAGACATTCGAGCGGTTGATAGGACTAACAGGTTCATTGAAATCTTCTCTTACAGAGGTGAATCCTGTCCTTGGGATTTAGTCGGTCCTGCAGATCATTTCACCTACGATCTTGAGAGTGCCATACAGCAAGCTCAGATATGGTTAGGCCAATGCCGAAACGAGCACGCTAAGTGTGCAGTTCAGCATCAGGCAACCCTACCAACGAGAGTCGTTCGAATCGCGTTACCCAACGATCCCAACGCCTTACTTGGTTCTGATCATCCTCCAAAAGTCAAAGTTCACGAGACGGGCGACAATGAAATTGGGAATTACATAACCCTGAGCCACTGTTGGGGCAAGAATCCCATCATCACAACCCAGATTACCAACATTGATCAGTACAAGAGTGAGATTCCTTGGTCCGAACTCTCAAAGACATTTCAAGACGCTATAATCTTTGCCAGCCTTATGAGAATTGAGAATATCTGGATCGACTCTCTGTGCATCATCCAGAACAGCTCCGAGGATTGGTCGGCACAAGCTGTCAAGATGGCAGAGTACTACACCAACAGCGAGTTTACGATTGCTGCCACAGCCTCGACTGATGGAGCTGGCGGTCTTTACCACTCCACACCCCCAGACGAGATGGCCATTGAAGTCGTGGGAGTGGACCCTAAAACCCAAAGCTCGTTCCGCGTTGGGGCACGCAAGCCTCTAGCTCATCTTCACGACGTCCTAGAGGACCGCGCAAGAATCCTTGAAAGATTCCCTCTCTTATCAAGGGGTTGGGTTTACCAAGAACGAATTCTATCACGGCGATTCCTCCACTTCGGCCCTAGAGAGATCCACTGGGAATGCCATGAAGAGGTCGAATGTCAATGCGGTGGAAGTAAGGCCGCGCTCGACATGAATCCCTCAGGAACCCAGACAGCAAACCAAGCACTGGCCATCACCAAGTCCAATCTGGGAGTGGATGAGATAGTCCTTATGTGGATGAAGCAGATAGAAAGTCTCACCAGCCTGGCCTTCACTCACGTCAGCGACCAGCTTCCAGCATTGTCTGGAATAGCGACATTGATGAGGCAGTCCCAAGTTTCTGGAAGATATCTTGCCGGTTTGTGGGAGGAGGGCTTGCTCTTCTGGCTGTGCTGGGCAACGCAGACGTCAACCGGGAAGCCAAAGACCTTGAGCGACACGCCATCCTGGTCGTGGGCATCGGTTCAAGGTCACATCTCGTATGACTTCATCTACTCGTATTTTACGGTAGGCCCCTGGGGCGAGAGAGGTCATAGGTACATGCTACTCGTGGATGCAGCTCAGGTCAGCCTTAAGGAGTGCATCCCTAGCAATCCCTCACTTTCAGGCAAGCTAAACACAGGATTGTTGTCAGTGAGTGGCCGTGTCGCGCAGGGCACCTTGCACTCTCGACAAGACACAAATTCTGGAGAGCAGGTCTTGGGGTTCTCTCTCAGGGACAACGACGGCAACAAGTCTGGGAACGGTGCCCAAGAGCAGATTTGTTACCCTTTCGAGTGGGATACTTCTGGAGATGCGACCTCTCTTGTCGACTTTGATGGGCAGGATGTCTTGGTGGTGCATCTCCTGAGCTATGAGAGGCTGGAAGCGCCATATGATGGGCCAACCTGGATGCGCGCGTTCTTGCTCGTACAGGCTGTCGATGAGAAGAACGAGAGATATAAGCGTATCGGAATTCTGTGCAACGACATCACGGGGAGATTTCTTCCCAGTCGGCCTTGGCGGGACTTGGCGGAAAAGCATCACAAGCCACAAATCGAGATTGAGGACAGATTTCGACAGGATTTCAAGGCTGTTTGTGCTAGTCGAGATCTGGAATTGGTATAACCCAAAACGGCGAGATGAAAGATAAGGCGGAATAAGGCAAAAGACTTTGGGTTAGTAGCCAGTAAGATGCGAGGCATTATTCATGGGAATGGGATTCTCCGGGGCAGCCGCATTACCTCGCGCCCTTCAGCGACGCCTTGCTGATGACATGGCGCTAGATAGACGAGACGGCCCACAATTTGTATCTGCTATAAAACATGTTCAGCGAAGGAGCTTCATAAGATTTCTCATCATATAATTGCATAAGCCCTTTAAAGCATTTCTTTTCAAAATCAGTCACCAATATGTTCCAAGCAACTTCACTCCCCGGCGTCCTCTCATCATTCACCGAAAAATGGTCACCTCGCCTTGTGGCCGCCATCAACGATCACCACGTCAAAGTTGCCAAAATTGATGGTGAATTCATCTGGCATGCACACCCCGAATCAGAAGAGCTTTTCTACCTGCTCGCTGGAAAGTTAAAGATGGAGATTGAAGGTCAGGATCCCGTGGTGATGAAAGAAGGGGACATCTATGTCGTACCCAAAGGAGTGACGCATAAGCCAGTCGCCGAGAACGCGACCATCATGATGATTGAACACGCAAGCACTGTCAACACGGGGGATCGAACAGACTCTGAGAGGACGAAACAGGTTCAAGATGCAAGGATAAATGGTTGACAAATGCCAAAGTTAAATCTGGGGATATAACATGTAAACCAGGCTCATTTCTAGAGGAAGGACAAACTATTTTTGAGCACTATTAATCCTTTCTTAAGCATCTATCTTACATTCCCCACTTGTACTTGTCTATCTTACAAATCACAAAGTTTTATTATCATCCTTACGCGGGAGATCCGAGAGCTACCCGTTGGCTATCCCTCTCGGACCACATGGTAAGTGCTCATGCAGTTGGTTCAGTCACTGCAGACATGTCACATCAGCGACATTGCCACATACATGCATCCTGGCACTTGATTGGTAGATGGATTTGCAGCAGAAACGAAGCGCAAAATAATTTGAGACGATCTAGAGTGGACAATGAAATTCATATATGTCTGCTATTTGCAGTAATGCTCGGTCTATCGATAAGCGTTGACTACACCTTTGACTGGGCCTACACATCGAAGCGTTGTTTAAAAAGGATCGGTATTGTTCATTTTATGGAAGCAATATCGGCATATGCTTGTTGGCTCTCATTTCACATGAACACTGTGCTGTTGGCGCCGACATCAACCAAAAGTTGAAGAACTGGCCAGGGGCCCTGCGCCTGTGCCGTGTCTTGGCGACCATTTGGGTGTGATAGGTGCTGGAACATCCCTGTCTTGCATAATTGTGTTGGTTCAGTCCCTCGAACTCAGTGGTGAGGTCTCCAAAGGCCGATTAACTCCGTAATTGGGCCGGTTTAATAGAGGGTGGTGGATGTGTTGGTTCGAAAAAACGCAGCGTGAATTTGTAACTCTCTCATCTTCAAAAAAAGAATCCCGTTTGTATGAGGAACGGTTAGACATGGAAGGCTACTCCGTTCAAGACGAAAGTCGTCGCATTCTTCATGAATGTCTCTTGGACGATGAAAGGCTTGCATTACCAGCGTCGTTCAAGGAAGCCGCCAACAAGATCAAGTTTGTTGGGGACGACCCGAGGCCGTTCGTTCCGACACCATGCAAGATCACCGAGTCTGTGTCTTCGCTCACTGCTCTGGTAGCAGCGGCAGCTAGCGCCGTGGCAACAGATCGATACGGCATTGAATATCAAGCTATTGAGCTCAATACGTGAGTTTACTATTGATGTTATCGTCACCACCTCGTTGATGAATTACAGTGATCTCGCAACCATATTCCTAGAGTCCATCATGTTCCCAACAGTCAACGGGAAATCCTTCATCGAACACCCTCGACTCATAGAGGAATTAAAGATTGGCGACCTTTATGATGGCAGCAATCCAATCCACCAGCAAGCCACCAATATCTACAAGACCAAAGATGGTCGCTTCTATCACCTCCACGGTTCAATGAACGCGGCTCCAACCATGGAAATGCTCGGGGTCAAAGAGCAAAATGTCACCAGAGAAGAAGCCATTAAAATCTACGCCGACAACGTAGCTCAGTACGATGCAGATTTTCTCGAAAAGAAAGCCAACGACGAGCTCCGAGAGGCTGGTGTAACCTGCCTGACTCCGGAAGAATTCTTCGAATCGGAGCAGGGCAAGATCATGGCCGATGAACCACTGTGGGCTGCCAAACCTATTCCTGCACCGAAGAGCAAGTGGCCGGCAATCGAAAACCTGGATTCATCGGGATTTAAGCCCCTCGCTGGCATTCGAATCATCGACTTTGCGCGCGTTATTGCCGCACCCGTAATGTCCAAGATCTTGGCGGTACTTGGTGCCGAAGTGATCAAAGTCACCAACAAGGACCTCCCAGATGTCTCAGCGTTGTGGATGGATCTCAGCACAGGCAAAAAAGATACCAATATTGATATGAAGACTGAAGATGGCAAGAAAATCTTTGCCGACCTTGTGCAGGGCGCAGATGTCGTCATTGACGGGTACCGGCCTGGGGTATTGGCGCGTCTCGGCTTTGACTCTGAAAATCTTCGCAAGGTGAACAGTAAACTGATCTATCTGCGGGAGAACTGCTACGGTTTCAAAGGCCCATTGAGTCATCGATCCGGATGGCAGCAGATTAGTGATGCTCTTGTGGGTATTGCGTGGCTACAGGGTCGGTTCTTGGGTCTGGATGAACCTGTTGTCCCCCTGTTGCGTAAGTATCTTTCGGCATTTTCAGACAACATCCCTAACATTACCATAGCGAATTCCGACTATCAGACCGGTATAGTTGGGGCCGTGGCAGTTCTTCAAGCGTTACTCAAACGCACAAAGAGCGACACGACCTTCGACATCGACACCAGTCTGACGCAGTACAACATCTGGTACTACAGACTCGGCCAGTACAGCGATGCTCAAGCAAAGGAACTTAAGGAGCGCAACGAGGGATTTGAAGCTAGACATACAGACGACATGCATGCTTTGCTATTCCGAACGCACGCAGCGATACAGAAAGTTAGACCGGATATTTTCAAGCACCCGGAGTACTTTTGGAAGATGTCGGGTAAGGAATGGGGATTAGGTGAAGATGAAGATATCACAATTCTAGCACCCCCTTTCAAGTTTGAGAAGACAAAGTTGGAGTATCTTGTTCCGTCGGGGTCGAGAGGAAGGTCGAAGCCGGAATGGTAGTTGGGCAGATACCTTCAATCAGTCAAGGATAGCTGGCACTACATCTTTGTGCAGCTTCCAGTACGATTCTTTTCACACCAAAACCAATTTTCATAGGACTTTGACATGAACTCTGTGTATTTGACAGTGACATGAACTGAGCAGAAAAAACCGGCCCCTTGGTGTGTTACCTGGACGTGACCCCGGGCAAGATTATCTCCCGCCTGGTCAGACAAGTAGCAAGACTTGTGCAACACCGGATGTCGTCGACTCGAAATGCCCTCTACCCCGCTCGGGATATCGCTCTTGCCCGGAGAAGGGTTTCGGCAGAGCAGGTTCTAAGCACCAAATCGATTTTTTGTGCAACACTTGGTCCGTTGCACAGGTCGAGTTCATGGCTGTGAACTATTAACTCTGCGGGTTGTGAAACCAGCAGCGGGCAGATGCCTCGGTCCGACTTGTTCATCTAGATGAAGCTACACAACCTGTTCCTTGCGTTGATCTATTCATCTACATAGATGTGTATCTTTGATTGACTAATCAATCGCCCCTGGAAATAGCTGGGAGGAACAAGTCTATAAAGCTGGCATCTAGCGACTACCCAAGTCTTCTCAAGCAAGTCCTTAACCTCGGGATCTAGTCACAACAGACCGCATCCTAGTTCCAACACATTCGACAACATGAAGTTCTCCACCGCAGCCGTCCTTGGTCTCGCTCATTGCATTGTTGCTATGCCGTGGTCAACTAGCAACTCCAAGTCCAAGGTCTTGTCTGTCAACGAAGACATCACGTCAGTGGCTAGACCCGGCTCCCATTCTCATACACAACCACCATTCCGTTACATACGATAATCTCAGGGTTCTTTCAGAACTGTCTACTGACTTCGAATCCAGCCTATCGATCAAGGTTTCCCCGGGTGCCGCCCGCGTCGTTGATCCGCCGCTAGCCAAGTACGACATTTGCTGGGCTGCTTGCTTCTCAGACGAGCCCCATTGCCCTGACAGCTGGGTAAGTCTAATTACATCAACAGGAAATAAGATTCGGCTTGCTAATGAGATAATAGTACCAAAAGCAATTTGTATGAAACCCCTACGACCTGTCTGGAGTATAATTAATCATTGTGTGACAGGGCGACTGCTGGACTTGCTGCAGAAGTCCCGATAATTAAGCCACTCAACCCTCAGCTATACCCTTTGACCGTGGCAAGGCGACTTTACCCTAAGCCACGTGAATTGGTATTTGATGGGGGAAATCTGTCTGATGTAGACCGTGGATAGGCGTCGGGCAAACAACGCCAAGAGAATGGTTCAACTACGCTCATTAATCCTCTCCTTGAAAGCAACCACCTACTAGGTAGCACGAAATACACTCTTTATCTCTCATCTTTGTTTAAAGTGATGTCAAAAGTGCCAGGAATTAGATAATTAGGGTGGTTTGATTGAAAACATGCCATCTGCTCTGACGCACACTTGAGGGGTTCACCAACAGTCAAGACTAAGATCTGCCTTTGTTCCCTTTATGGAAAATCCTCCGTTGATGACTTCAGCCCTATTTATGCCGTTAGCCATTAGCCTGGCTGGACCCGACTTTGTGAAGGCTGCATTGGGAAAAATGGTGCGCGACCCCTGCCTCAGACTCTGACGTAAGCGTCCAATCTAGGCTGTAAATTGCGCTACCCCTCGGTGTGGGAAGCTGCTTATATCGAATCGGAGCGTTTGTCATGTCGTTAACCGTATAATCTCTCTTGATTTGCACCCACATTGGCTGCGTGGTGTATGATCCGGTGTCCTTTGGCTAATGCCGGAGGTCATGCAAACAATGCTTGAGAAGCACTTAAAGGATCACACTCCCGAGTCTCTGTGCGCGAATTTCAACTATTATCTGTGACCACCATGGCAACATACCAGACATTTCTTTCCCGGCTTGAGGCCATCGCGGCAGAAAATCCATCTGTATCAGCCTTTAAGATCGCGCACAATAGCCCTGACGGTGTTTACTGGAAGGATATTTCCTACGCAGCATGTCAGAAAGATGTGGAAAAATGCGCCCGATACTGGGCGAATGAGCTCTCCAAGCAAGGAATCAAGCCGCGATCAGTTGTTGGCATTTGGCAAGTAACACGGTACAGAGTTTAGATGTTCTTGGCTAACAAAGTCTTGCAGGTCCAAAGGCACCTCGTATGAGGATCTTGTCCACATGTGGGCTGTATCAAGGGCTGGCTTCATCCCGCAGCTTTTTTCTCTCCGCATGACTGATCCGACTGTCATCTACGAGCTTCTCTCCCAATCCCAAGCCACTGCGCTGATATACGATGTTGTCGTCGCCAAGGCAGTGATTAACGCTCCCCTGCCGGTTCTCCCCCTCGCTTACGTCTCGATTCTCGCTGGTCTTGACAGCCTGCCGCTGCCTCCATTGTGGACATCGTCGGATGCTGACCAGACGCTAATCATTTACCACACATCGGGATCGACATCTGGAATGCCCAAGCTAGTCCCGATTACCTTTAAATGGTTCGATAACATGATCCGAAATAGCCGCATTGCTCCGTACATGCGCTGGGCCACCTCGAAACAGCATATCAGCTGCTCTGCGTAAGTCACGAAATTATACCAGTGTCGTCTTTTCTTACTAACTCGATGGTAGTGGGAGCTTTAATCACATGGGAAGTACCCTGTTAATTGCGGAGTCCCTCGAGCGTGTTGGCTGCTTTATTATCCCGACTACTATCCCCTATCCAAATTCGGAGTTGTATGGGATGATAGATAAATGTGGTCTTACGAGGCTTAACATGTTTCCTGCATTTCTGTCTGTTCTTCTTCGGGATGCTCAACAAGACCCAGCCCTCCTCAAAGCTCTTAAAAGGCTCGACTCTTTCCTTTACGGAGGAGGTTCGCTTGACCCTACAATTGAAGCATGGGCAAGCAGTCAGGGCCTCCGGATCATCAAATTCTTCGGATCCACTGAGATGGGGACCGTTCTGACTTCCACAGGGTTACCCGGAGAGCCACACTTGCAGCCTCTGCCCGGTTGCAAGGTCGAGTTTGTCCCTGTGGAAGGCATGTCGGAAGGCCAAGAACAGCTGCTGGAGCTCGTTGTGCCCCCAGAGGCTGCTGAATGCCCTCATCCATCTCTACGAAATTCCAAAGATGGAAAGTTCCACACGGGCGACTTTTTCATCGAAGTGGCTCCTGGAAAGTATGCTTCCAAGGGCCGCAACGATGACTGGATCAAGATGCAAATGGCGCTACGGTGCGATACCGGCGCTATCGAAGCAAACGCTATGGAGACTTGCGGACAAGATCTCATCAGCACTGTCGTCGTTGTAGGTAGCGCTCGACCTCGTCCAGCAATGGTTGTCGAGGTGAAAGACGACAGCTTGCTTGGCTCCAATGACCCGGCAGAGGGGCTGCGAGTCAGCACTGCGATATTGTCCAGAATCGCTCCGTTCCACAAGAGGAGGTACACACATGAACGGATAGATGATGCTAGATTGATTCTTTTGGTTCCAAAAGGGGCATTGCCTCGCACCGCCACGAAGGGAAATGTGAGGAGACGAGCCGTGGAAGATGCTTTCAGGGAGGAGCTAGACAAGATTTACACGAGCCTGGCATAGTCATGGGCGAATCTAACTTTTATCTATTTATCTCTTAAAGAACCAATTATTAATCTCCATGGAGAAGTGGTGACCGCCAAGCGGCGGACCCCTGTATTGAGCGGGCTATGAGGCTAGCTAACAAGCGTATATATATTGGTAAATATGAAGCAGATCCTTAGCTGATCCAAGTACGATTGCAATGGGGTGAAGATGATGATGAGGTCGAGCCTGGGCATGGATCCCGAGATTGGGAAGGTTTTTCGGAAGGCCAAACTGTCTGTAAGAGACATCAAATCCAGGCCAGGTCAGCGCGGTTCCGTCTACATGAGGCGCATATGTCTTCTGCATGGAGAAAGACTGACGCAATCAAACCCAGCTGCTTGATCTGTTAAGCTCGTGTGTTGTGTGTATGCGTCCTGTGCTGTCCCGTCCGCAAATCCTGTCGCTGGTGACCATGGATGACTAAAGTGAGCGGGGATTGCGCTGCGAGTGCGTACTGTAAAATAATCAGAAGGCTTATTTCAAGCTGATTGCAACTTTTAGTCCTGACTTTGCTTTTTTCATTGCTTTGTAAAACTCTCTTACGATGACATTGAACTGAATTCCTCCGCGGTCAGAGGACGAGTTGTCATCCTGCCGCGGCTGGGTACAGTGATGGAGAGACAACATGACCTTCTTCCTTCTTGTGATGCAAGTGGGAGGACCAGGCGTGCCACTTTGCTGTTGACTTCGCCACCGACACTCGTAGGAAACTATTTCCTTCTATGTCAACACGTTGCCGGTTCCTGTTCGGGAGAAGTGTTAAAGTTTTGAGAGGAAGGTTTTGGGGTCTGAGGGAGTAAGGTTAGATTTCCGCAGCCCAGATGCAACACCTCCGCTTAATAGCAACTTTCATTGGCATCACTTCCACTTTGAACACAGTAAGCCTTCCTTTCCCCCTAAGTGGACACGTAGCGGAGGCCTTCACGCAGTATAAATAAGTCAACACGCCCGGCACAATTGGCACAAAAGACATGCGACAGAACTTCATCGACCTGTCATTCAATATCACGAAGCAAGCTACACCAACCTTTTCTCTATCAACTCCTATTCCAAAGCATGGCTGGATTTAGTCTTTCGTCGATTCGACGGAGATTTCTCCATCCTCTCCTCATCATCGGACTAATGGGGGTTTATGTTTTGGCAAGGCCCCTCTCTCCCGAAGCAGGGCTGTCCCCAGGAGCTCCTCTGCCTACATCAACGTGGCGCGACGCGATATTCCCTGCTGTGGCAAACTTCTATGAATGGACCGAGGAAAGCGCGCGGGGAGCCCGCGAGAAATCTGATCCAAATGGACCTGAAGGGAATTCAAGGCCGGAACACACCTTTCAGAAAGTCAGCAAGTCTCGCCATGCCATGAAGGGTTCTTTAGCCAAGCCTATTCCGCCACCACATACATTGAGACTTCCAGGAGGCAGCCAGGATGCGATGCAAAATCCCAAATTGAGGAACGACTACCACTTTTCGCTTCCAAAGAACCAGGTAGAGGCCATCAGAGAAAAACAGGCTATCAGAGAAAAGGAAGGAATCCAGATTCCAAGACTTGGCATTAGTCTCAACCGAACCAAAGAGACTCCCCGTGCCCTCAAGATAGTCGTCAAAAACCACTATGACGTACCGGTCACCTTCCTGAACTACACCGCTCCTTTGAGAGGCAGTCAATACGATCTCATAGTCACGCAAGAGTATCTATCCCATCGTCCCTTGTCGCTTGCTCCTGTATCCAGCAGGAAGGTTGTCGTTATTCAGCCCCCGACTGAGTGGTCAAAACATGACTTCCCACCGCCCGCAACAGCCTTCGTCGAGCTTGGCCCCGGAGAGAGTTTGTCTCACGATATCGTGATACCTGATATCAATCCTTCCGCGAGTGAAGCTTGGTCCAAGTGGCTCGATAAGGAGACCGGGTTGCCCTTGGGTGTTCTGTTTCGACTTCGAGGACAGTGGCGGGGTATCTGGCCGATGACGAAAGAGGATGCGATCGCAACAGTGAAAGAGGCGCCGAACGAAGACTGGTTTGACAAGTATACTGAAGACTTCTGGTCCAACACTATCGGATTCGTGGCTTAGTAGGTCTCATCGTGCAGTAAAACAATCTTCTTGAAAGATTGTTTGCCAAGCACGGGACGGACCCTTTAGATATAATTTTATTGAGCTCAAGCTTTCATAGGGATGTGCTGCGGCGTCATTTCTTAGGCAATTAGCTATTCTCAAATCTTGATCATGACGTGTGATCCGCGTCATTCTACACTAGATAGTCTACTAAATTCCAATCAGAACGGGAACGAAAAATTGACATCTTTTGTGTCTTATTAAGTCGTGTACGGACTACTTGATTGATCTGCATTTGTGCCTTAGGTGTATTAATAAAGCGCGTCTAAGATGCTTGGGATTAGTCAACTACTTGGGTACCACAATCAGAAAAAGAGTGTCACTACACACCAGTCCTTTCTTCGTGTTAAAAGGGACTCTTCTACCTCTATCTACTTATGTTTATGTTTTTATTTATAGTTACTCAAGGCGTACTATGTTACAAAGAAAATCGCTTACTTTTATAAGTAAACCTAGAGAACCTTATAGAACGTCTCTCTGTATAGGGACTAATATAAATAGTCCCCTTCTCTTTAGATGGCTGATATTAAATCAAGCTAGACTTTACATATCAAGTCTTAGGCAGGACAGAATGCAAACGTAGATGAGCAAAAGTGATCATATTAATAAACAGAAACGAGTGATAAAAGGAGCGAGCTACTCAAGTAGAAGAGAAGGAGAAAAACTAGCTCCTGGCCAAATGTATTCATTTGATCCGATCCTTCACCTAGGCCGCACTGGGGCCTTAGCACACTCCAGCTGCTTGAGGCTAGAGACAATCTACTCCATGAGCTGACTGGCGGCCTCAAACGCCATTTCATCTGGTTCGCAGACGGTGCCTATTTCTGGCAGCTCGCCACGCAAAAAGTACCTCACTACGGCATGACGGGAACAGTTCGAAGGGTGCTCCATGAATCCATGCTAGATAGAATAGGTCAGTAAATACCTGTACACAATGACTCTGTCTGTTAGGGAAAGGGGTACTTACACCAATACCGTTGTACACTAAAACCCTGCTCCCTCTGAAGCGAGAAGATGCCTCCCAGGCGTGAGCTAGCGGAGTAACAGGGTCATACCTACCGTTAGCAAATAAGATGGGGTTAGAAGTTTTGACGTTTCTGAAAATGTTGGTATTGACCCTCTCCGCCGCATGCTGTTTCCATCGGGCACAAACCAGTCGCTGAGTCACAACAACATCAGCGAAGCTGCTTGTCTCGAGGTGGGCCTGCATGATTGAGTAAAGCTCGTCGGGTTCTTCAACACGCAAGCTAGAGTCACCGCACTGAATTCCCATAAATGAGTTTTCACCCTGGTCCCAGTCTGGGAGCGGTATATCACTGTCGGCCTTAGTGATCGAGCTTTCCCCGGTAAAGTGTTTACGGATAGCCTTGCCGACAGCCTCCCAGTCCTCTTCAATAACCGCAGCGATGAATTTCGCCAATCCTACCCACTCCCGAAGAACATAAAGGTCCTGAAATATCTTGTACTTTATGGCTGCGACTAAGCCAGTGCCTCCGTCTGAGGAAGAGTCGGTAGCAGCGCCGAGGTCGGGCGGCAGTGTTTCTTCGGTCATCCATTTGTCCAAAACTTTCGTCAACCTGTGTTTCAAGTCGCGAGAAGTTTCTCCTGAGTCGGCCAGCGGGCATAGGCGGTTGTCTCTTCTACCCTTGGTGGCCTCAATGCACTCGGATAGAAGGTGGTCGAGAGCCCTTTCGGTATCGATCGGGCTTCGACTCCATGCACTTGTATAGTAGTCGTCGGCGAGCAAATTCCCGTCGAGGAGGAACCGGCCAACCCGGTCAGGGAACATGGCGGCAAAGGTTTGGCCTAGAACGGTTCCATAGGAAGTGCCCCAGTACCAGAGCTTGCTGTCCTTCTCTAAAGCGTCGGCAATGGCGAGCATATCTCGAGCCACGAATGCTGTGCCGATATAACTGCCTGTTTTTCCCTGGTTCGCAAGACAGCGGTCTGCGAGATCTCCACTTCTCGCCCATTCTGTATCTCTCAGCTCGGGCCAAGGGTCGGCCTGTGATAAGCGATGTCGGCGTAGTAACCCCGTGAGCCTCGATGGTGTCATACTACCTAAAGTTGGCGTACAGTTGAACGGAATAGTACGGCCCGTTCCACTAAACCGGTGTTAGTTATATCATTCCAATGAACGGTTGGGGGCAAGTGAGTGACAATAGTAGCTCTTACCGTGGATCGAATCCAATAATATTGAAATGGCCATCGAGCTCGCTATCGGCATGGTTAGTAAACTGGCCATGAAGAGTAAAACAAGAGTCGATGGGTGGTTGAAATGGGGATGATCAGAATGGCGATGAGTACGGCCAGGAGTCTACTTACTCTCGCAATATATGGCCTTCATAGGCCACAAACTCAACCCCGGACACTGAAGGTCCGCCTGGGTTAATGAGGATGTTGCCCTTAGCACGCTTGGCAGCACTGACCCGAATCAGTTGGATATCAAGCGTTTCCCCCGATTTTTGATTTTTATAATCAAGAGGAACCTCAATTGTTGCGCAATCGCGTTCTTCTCCTGTCGTCGGGTCCTTCGTCCTCAATTCCAAGTCGCAAGGGGCCCAATCGATGCTGGACTCGCCAGACGAGGCGCCGTCCTTTCGTGGTGTGTTATAATTGCCCCTGGGGATCTTGACAGGCTTGCACTCAAGCTCAATATGTGCAGCGAAAAGCTCGTAGTTGTCGGCATTCTTCAAGCTCTTTTCAGGAGTCAACGCGAAAATGTCGGGGAGCTCGCGCGCGTAATCTTGCATGATGCCGGCCTCGGCCGTTTTTGACAAGTATGATCGGACCAGCTCACGAACCATCGTCCCGATTCGAGATCTAGCCCAGCCATCCTTCCCTTTTGTGTAGCACTTTGGTGGCTCAGCAGGCAAATCGAAGAAGCCGTCGCAATAGCCGACCATATGGCTATACGGGTGGAGATAGGTTGTAACGACTTTGTCTCTAGCAAGACAGGCGCCATAAAGCTCTGGGCAATGCAAGTTGTAATGTTTCCGTTGCTCCCTGCAGGTTTCTTCCACGTAAGAAAAGGCTTTGGCGACATACTCGCGGGATGCTTGGTCATCAGTTCCAAAAGCTTCCTGCATCCTCCAGTCGTCCTTCAAAGCCCTCAGCTTGGCAGCTTCGGCAACTTCAA
Source organism: Fusarium decemcellulare (assembly GCA_013266205.1). NCBI lineage: Eukaryota > Fungi > Ascomycota > Sordariomycetes > Hypocreales > Nectriaceae > Fusarium > Fusarium decemcellulare. The sequence goes on from JAAGWO010000266.1 coordinate 17,998, forward strand.
TGCAGCTGTCCAGAGTTTCGAGCATCTTCTTTTCTCTGTCTTTGTAGCAGTTCTTGTAATCGATCTTTGGTTTTCGGACAAAGTCTGCACGAGCTAATGCGGCGTCGTGCCCATTGACGATGAGCTCAAGGGTATTCGAATGGTACGGGATGTAGCCTTCTATATCTGTTGACTTTCCTCTGGTATAGGGCAGACTGCCTGACATGGTGACATTAAACAGTCCGCCCATGGAAAGGTCATTGACCTCTGCAAGATTTATTTCCATCTTGTCGCTGTGCTTGTGACTGAAGTGTGAAAAGTGCTTGTCACCGAGATCCCCGAAGTCGAGATTTGCGCTACAGCCCAGGAAATTCACAGGTTCGTCTGATTGAGAGTCAGCAGTTAGCCTTTAGGTTCAGGAGTGATCAATAGGAATCGGAGGTCAAAAGCTCCGGCCCGCAAGGCATTAGGGCGTTGAACATACCTTTAACGACAATATTGGCCTTGGTCCATGGGCCGGCGGCAAGAAAGCTGTCGACTCGCAGCACCTTCAACGTCTCCTTGTTGGGATTTTTGATTTCAGCCTGAACCTTGGCCCCCCCTTTCATCGACAATACCACTTCTAGAGGAAGAAGATTGGAGGAGGCCGAAGAAGCAGGTGAGGGTGCCGCCAGGGCAGCGCTTGATATGAAGCCAGGCCTCATTGTTAATGTCCAGGTAAAGGTTTATCTCAATGCGTGGATCAATATTAGGACGCGGTGAAGGCTGACCTTGGGCGGGTGTGTAGGCTGGTGTCAGATTGAGGCGTAGGTTGATATTCTGTGGAAGGCAAGGAAGTCCACTCAGATTTGAGGGTGGTGGACCATTATATAGTCACCTTCGCAAGAAGATCCGTCAGTGAGTCAATTTAGACTGTAGAGTCGCCTTGACTTATCTCCGACTCTCAGCGGCCTCCGGCAAACTTCAAAACTGCATATGCTGTAATGCAACGATAAACTCAAGAAAGACACCCGTCAGAATTACGCTACGATGCCATCAATGCGAAGCAAAAGGGGTTCTCGTTTATTCTGGAAGCCTTATTCTTGACAGACAAAAGAGCATGTCAGATAGCGTCGACTCGACATCGTTCAAGTATCACCAGTAGCCATGAGTTTTCTACCTGCACGCTCAGCTGGGACTTTCAAGCCATTCTACCTTTTTTTAGACGATCAGGACTGGGCGCTTTTGTTTTTGGGTGTCGAATTGCTCTGTTGGTGGCCGTTGAGGGCTTTATGGATGTCGCCCTGCTGTTTGGGTTGATTCCAGTGCTTCTCTGCTGGCACCTCGTCACTTTTGTTATTCCCGGATTTTCAAGCCCGGCCACGCGTTTGAGACATGGTAAAAAGTTCTTACAAGCTGTGCTAATTGAGATAGTAGATAAAAGTTACGAGATTATGTTCAATCTATGAGGTACATGTAGAGTGTGGAGCCTTTCAGAAGGGAAATGCCCTCATCTCTTCCGCCGTCCAATACTTTTTCATGTTTTCAGCACCCAGCTCCTTGACCTCCTCATCTAAATGTCGGAATAGAACGTTTCCGAATGAGTCCATTAATCCCCTGACCTTGTCTCTCTTCAAGTCCTGTACGCCTCTCTGGCAGTCTTTCAGGTACACGGCTAGAGCCTCTAGGCCGCTATGTATCTCTTGGTGCTGTGCTCTTGCAAAATGTCCCGGCCCGAATTCGACCATTTTTGTTGATAGGACGGGGTACCAGTACGTCTCTTCTATGTCGTGATGTCCCTCCAAGTGATCACAAAAGTGAAGACCAAGGGTGATGAGTCGCGAAGGCGAGAGGGAAGGCTCCTTCGAATTCGGGTCGGTCCCCGCATAGATTTGGTTCCAAGTGGAACGCAGGATGCTGTGGAAGTAGTCCATCTTTTCAGCGAGGCGATTGTAAAGCTTGAACTCGGCAGCATCCATCGTTGAAAGAATACTGGTTGTGTGTGTCTTAGTTTCGGGGTTGTTTGTCGCTTCGAAAGGAAAGCAAGAAGCAAATGCTATCGATAAAATTGACTGAAAGTGCATGAGATGATTATGTGAGGGTCAAGAATTATAGTTTTCTGTAGCGTAAGATATCATAATGGCAATGTCTGGTTTGATGGGAAATACTTCTGCTTTTCACATCGGGTCAGGGTACCGGCCCGGCGTAAACTTAATTCAACCCAAATTTCCAACAACCGCGCGCGTCGGAGAATGGAGCGCGCGGAGCCTTATGTAATGCCGTCCACGTAACCAATATATCTACACCTCCTAGCCATCTTCAGGCGCAGTCACTGGTTTTCCTCGAACGCCTATGCCTATGCCTATTGAAACCGTATAGATCGAGGGCCTTCTAACTTGTTTATTTAGGCTTGAGACTCCCCTCTACTGCAGATATGTCTGTATGTACCTCCTTTACGCCCCCCTGGCCTCTCCTCGTTGCGCGCTAACAAATCGAAAAGACAGATGCTCGATTCATTCAAGCCGACACAGACGGTCGATTTAGGCGCCCGGCCTCAAAATTCCGTGGTGTGATTCCATCTGGCGAGCATCCCGCGGAGAAGGACCGTTATGTCCTTTACGTGAACTACGGATGCCCATGGGCGCATCGAGCCAACATTGTCCGTTCATTAAAGAGATTGGAAGATCTTATACAGCTTGTGGAAGTAGACGACATTGACCCAGGCCCCGAGAAGGGATGGTTCTTTTCAGGGAAGTTTGGGCCTCGACAAGATCCAGTTACTGGAGCCAAGTTCCTACGGGAACTTTACCTCAGGACTGATCCAGCCTTTACTGGACGAGTCACTGTACCAGTGTTGTGGGACAAGAAGACAAGTAGGACAGTCCTATCTTCATTCGTCCCAGCATGTGTTGGCTATTCGGACAAGCTTTATTATAAGTTGCCCGCATGGTTAGCTGACAATTCTGTCTCCTAGATTCCATTGTGAACAACGAGTCAGCCGAGATTATCCGCATGTTTTACACAGCATTTGACGACCTCCTTCCACTAGCATTACGCGAGTCAGAAAAGGGCCCTGCTGGTCTCTTCCCAAAACATCTTAGAGATGAGATTGTGTCCATGAACTCATGGGTCAACGACACCGTCAACAATGGAGTCTACAAGTGCGGCTTTGCTACCACGCAGGAGGCATATGACGAGAATATTTACCCACTGTTTGCGTCTCTTGATCGCTTAGAGAATCATCTTGAGAATAGAGCATACGGTGGACCGTATCTATTCGGCAATCACATCACTGAGGCCGACATCAGGTTGTTCCCGACCTTGGTGCGATTTGATGTCGGTTATTACATGCTGTTCAAGGTCAACTTGAAGATGGTCCGGCATGACTACCCTCATTTGCACACCTGGTTACGGAAGCTCTATTGGGATACGAGTGAGAAAACACGAGGTGTGTTTCAGGATACAACGAAGTTTGATAGGGCAAGTTCACCTACGACGCAAACGTCAGGAGTAATATACTAATTGTTTTCTCATATTTAGATAAAGCACGGATATACGAAAGTAAAGGGAGATGTAATAGTTCCAGCTGGACCAAAGCCTGATATTCTCGAGTTGTAATTGTACAGCATGTTATTCCGTGTCCCAAGTCCGCGCTTTAACGTGTGATTAAGGCATGGGTCAACTCCCATATCTGAACGCCAGCGTGCCGTAGGCATTATCCAATACAGGACATTCTTATCTATTTCCAAAGAGACAGTGCGCTGACGCTTATCGCCAACTTTATAATTCCAAGGAAGGTTTTGACCCGGTTTATTTGATTATGCTGTCATGCTGCCTCTGATTTACCCTATTGCTTTTCACCAGAACTCGCTTCCGCACAATCCTGTGCCGTGGATTGGTCACAGGGTTAGGCCAAAAATCATTTAGCGCGCTGCTATCATTGCTTTTAGTGCATTTATCCCCTTAATGCCCTTCAACACAGCCACATTTACGGCCGGATAACAACATAAAGTTAGCGGCAGATGTGGAGCCCTCGTTTGGTGCATTTATCCAGGAGGCCTTGGTAAGACGCTTTGTGTTGCAGATCCTTCAACATCTCAGTCTACGGCACTACCTACTTTTGTACCAATTAACCCACTCCCTTCTATTCGGTCGCGGCAGTTGCACCGCAGCTGGACGCAAATGATCTCCCGCGAAACCTGGTAATTGACATTGCGAGGTCCGCACCGATGGACACGGACCCGCTCGCGGCTCCGAATCTACATGCCCCTGCCGCGCATCACCACCTGCAAGGCTAGCAACGCCTCAAAATGTTGGCGACAACTGGAAGCTCCGCCGTGAGACTGCTCGTGTTGCTCGTGCTGCTTGTCGCGCCGGCCACGGGCACCTTTTTACAGTGGTCCCTCTGTGACAATAGCCGTGGCAGCGGGTTGATCCCCTTCAGCCTGAACGCGTGGCTCAAGGAAACGCCCGGGGATGCCGAGGCCGCGCGGCTGGTGGTCAAGCTGGCCCGGTATCAGAGCGGCATCACTTGTCGCAACACGCCAGGCATTTCGGCCTTGGACAGAGATGCATGGCCCCAGGCCATGGTGCAGCTTGACTGGAACGGGTGGCGTGGATCTGAGAGCTTCACGGCCAGGACCAAAGCGCGCCTCGACTGCGAAGACTTCATCGGCGACCAACGACCTATGCCGCTGCCGCTTAATTCAAGCCGCGTGAGCATGGTGCTCCTGGACGACGATATTGGCGTGCTGCCCGCGCTGTCGACTCTCCGCTTCCAAGCCCACCTCAACTCGTCTGTTTTCGCCGAAGCACAGTGCATTGCCTCTCTCATGACGCCCGCTATTCCGCCGGCCCTCTCGTCCACCCTGCGCTACGGGTCCCTGGCTGTTTTTCTCTTCGTCTTCTTCGTCTCGAGCCTGCGAACTATAGCTGCGGCCTCGGGGTCGCAACATCAAAACGAGGACCAAGACTCAGATGACCGCGCGCCCGTCGTCCTCCCTTACGTTTCCGACTGCCTCCACTTCCTCCAGTTCATCTTCCTGACCGGTGGTCTCAGCCTCTCCTATCCGGGCTTCTATCCCGCTGCGGTCGGCCACCTCAACTGGTTCGCCCTCTTCGCCGATCTGGCGCTCCCCATCAAAAGCTTTGTCCCTGGACCACCCGACCTTGTGAGAATGGCATCCACATACCCCGGCGTAAGGGACGGCCTGTACGAGGTCAATGGCACCTATGGCGGCTCCTTCGGGATTGAGGTCATGACACAGATGGTCGGCGCGCCCATGACGTGTGATACGTGGCTGCTCATGGTGCTCTTCACGGTTTGCATCGCGGCAGTGCTGGGCTTGTTTCTCTGGATGCTCGAGACGGTGAGACCACGAAACGTCTTGGGGTTACCGTTGTTGGGTCCTGGAGCCGGGGTTGGCAGATGGGCTTTCGCGACACGCATCGGGAATGGCGTCCTCAGGCTCGTCGTCTCGTACATCACCCTCCCGCTCATCGCCATGTCGACATACCAGCTTAACTTTTCCGGGAGTCTTGGTGCCGGTCATATGTGGCTTGCCATTGTTGTCCTTCTCCTCATCATACTGTCATTTGCCTGGCTCGCGGTGCGTCTGCCTGTAGCGAGCCTCGGCGCGCTGGTCTTCGAGTCTAGGCACCCATACCGGCGCCTCAAAGATGATGCACAGCACGACGAGGCCTTGGAGGAAGTGAGACAAGCACGGCGCGATCACTGGTTCGTCATGGCCCTGTTCGTGCTTAACATAATCAGAGGCCTCACCGTTGGTGGGCTGCAGAAGTGGGGTTTGGTGCAGCTCGTGGTCCTCATGACATGTGAGACCGTGATGTTGGTGGCAATCCGGGTCTGTCGACCATTTCCGCTTCTGTCGGTTGGTTTCGTAGCTACGCTACTTAGGTTGGCCATCCTGGCGTGCTTTATTCCGTTTGCCTCCCCCCCGTCTGAGATATTCAAATCGAAGAACATCTCCGCCTATGTCGCGCTATGTCTGTACGTCGCGGGGCTGATTGGTGTCTTCTTGGTGCCATCAGGCTGGCACCTGTGCCGCCTTGCTCTTCGGGGATCTAGTCCACTCCGAGGCTGTGACTTTGGACAGGTAGGCGCTTCTACTTGCAATGCCCCTTCATATCCACGAAGCTGTTCTCTTGCTGACGCTGTTTTCATCCAGGACGTTCCCGTTATCAGCCTCCGTCAACTACAGCGTCGTGAAGCACCCGGACCACGGCAGGCTGATGACCTTGGGACCACAGATTCTCCGCCGCTACCTATCGATGAAAGCTTCACTCGGTCCCATGATTCCCTAATCTCGCCCTTCTACCGCTCCCCAAGATCGCCAGTTCCCACCACACCCGGCGAGGCGACTCGCGTCTCTGACAACGGCTCCAGAGTATTGTCTCCCTCATCTCTCACGTCCTATCTCACAGAGTACCCCCCTTCCAACGAGGAAGAACACTTGGGGTCTATGTCTGTGGCGAGTGAGGCCGCCAGCTCTACACCCCTTGGCCCGAGATGGGACGACTACTCTTTCCGGGAGGCGGATTTGTTCTACGCCCGTCCTCCACCTTCTGAGGCAATGACTGCCAGACAGCCTCTGCCTGCTTCAGCATCAGCCTCTAGCGCTTCACAAAAGTCGTCAGGCTGGAGTCTACTGAGCGCGTGGAACTTGAGTGGATGGAAGCCGAAGCCACCCGAGGAGAAGGGATTTTCAGTCGTGAGGCCAAACAGGGTTTCACATTTTACACCACCACCCACAACAGGGGCTACCACATTGGGACTCGAAGAAAACAAGCCTTCGTAGCCGGGGCTAGTATGGCCGACTAGAAGAACGCACAAACAATCCTTATCGACAATACATCTACCTACAGACAGGAGTACTATTCGACTTTGATACTGCATTGTCTGAATTTGTTTGAGAGCAGCCATTTGTCATTGTCAGCCCTAACGCTGTATTATTAACGGCAGCTTTATAAGCACTGCTAGAATCAGAGCCCCCGGAAGCCAAGGGTGAGGAAGTCGGGATCGGCCTGAACACTTTTAAAGACGTCTCCGGATTTCATCTCCTCCACGTCCCAGGATGCCCAAGCAAACCGACCGTGTAGGAACTCAGCTTCAGGAGTAGCTGCCCATACAGCGAAATGAGCCGGGAGATCTTCTGCAGAGAAAATTAGTCTCCTATGTACATTTTCTATGCTGCTGGAATTGAGGAAGCCTTACCGTGATCGAATGGAAAGCTGTTCTCGTCCATTCCAACACTCCTGCCCGCTTCGGAAAGGATAATACCCGGGTGGAAGTTGATGATTTGCAGTTGCTTGGGATCGATTGTCTTGGCAATGCTTTGAAGAAGAAAGTGGCCAGAGATCTTGCTGAGGACATAGGCCGGCATGGTGGCACCAGCAGCCTGGTCGTGAACTGCGTTGGTGGATACATTCACCACGTACTAGAGGAAAACGGCGTGTCAGTTACATACTTGCGACATAATGCATCTAATATGAGTCCCGGTGGCTGAATCGTACCTTTCCCTTGTCCACATAACCTTCCTGTTTGTGGAGCCGCTCAGTGAATTGCAGCAGAGACCTGACGTTGGTCTCGAACAGGGGCCATGTTTTCTCGAGACCACCGGACAGTATAGAGTACTCTCCACCAAAGGCTGCCGCATTGAGTACGAGAACGTCGACAAATATTCCCTTCTCATGCAGCGAGGTCCATAGAGCCGTGGATTCGTCAAGGCTGCCAACATCGCATTTGAGAGGCAGGAACTCAGTCTGGCGAAACTCTTGGGAGAGTTTCTCAGCTGTATCATTCAAGACATGCTGGCGTCGACCAGTGAGTATAATTCTCGACGCCGACGCTTGAGCGAAGCCCCGTGCAATGAAAGATCCTATTCCTGCAGATGATCCTGTGATCAGGATCGTCTTGCCTGACTGGCTTAGTTCAGGGCGCGAAGGCGATATGGTGGGATATGAAGCGTTATGGATCTTCTTGATAAGCATAGGGTTGCCAGTTCCCACATGTTGTTCAAACTTTCGTTGTATCGGAACTCGAGATCCTGAGGTGCCATAGTATCAGATGCGTCGATAGTTGTATCCAGTGGGTCCCGAGAGATATAGAAACCAAAAGAAAGAGCGGTGATAGCGAATTGATAACAGAATTTGCTCAAGCGACTTGATGAGCGAGCGTCGCGAGATGAGACGTGACTAACACAGCGGGTGTTAGCGACAGCCTTCAGAGCAAATAGCTGATCCTGAGGAGAGCTGGCGAAGTATACTAAGGATTAATGAGAGACCAGGGGCTGGGAATCTTGCATTTATAGTACCGAGGAACAATTATGGTGTATACCCACAGTTACAGAGTATAAGGGTAGGGAACAAACCGTTCCACGGGGCAAGTCCGCAAATCCGCAGGTCCGCAAGCGGAGAATACAAAACTTCAATCCAAAACAACTCCTGGCTGTACAAAGATCCCTCGCTGTCTTAAAAATAATTATTTTCGAACAAGGCAGATATGGTTTGCTAGATAGCATAGAAAGCTATTAGATATCGTCTCTAGTTTACAGTGACTCTAAAACTAGCAGTTAAGTATATAAATATTTATGTTTATTAAGGAATAAACCTAACTTTATTATTAAATAAAACTTGAATGGTCTTATTACCTGTAGCAGAGCTCTCGATAATACTTAAATTCTTTGTAGGTGGGGGTTGCTGTCATTTCATAGGCCCCTTCGTATTGCCCCTACCTGCCTAATCAGGCCCAAGTTGGGTTGCATGCCGTGATCGGAGGTGCCTCTCTTTCGCTCTGCTCTGCTCTTTCTTGCTAGCTCTGTTTTTTCTTTGAGCACCTGTCCCTCTCCAATAAATAAAGATCACTGACTACGCGACAATGGTATTCGTAGGTGCATATATAACGCTTACCCTTGTTACTCATCTTTCCCTCGCATTCTCAGCGGATGCTGGTCCTGCGTCCATAACATCGGACGTTGAAAGCGCGCAGCGAAATGGATTCCAGATATTCAACGCCATCCACGCGGCTATGCGGCAATGGGGTTCATCTCTTGATCACAACGGCATGTCATTCTTTCCGGCCACGATTCCTGATAATGTCGCTCTGTACCATGGTACACACCAGGCTGAAGCCATCGTGGGTACGCAATGGCTCGCGTTTGAGATAGAACATGCCGAGGTCTTTGCTGGCATGGAAAACTTCAAATCTCCAGAGCCCCGGTTGCAACACCCAATGGCACATCCGGATAGAGGCTATCTACACATTTACCAGACAACACGTCCTCAGCGCCTACTCTACATCGATGGTATGGCTGGTGCAAAATGCCAGATGGGTACCCTGGACACGCAGGACATATTACTGAGAAACCGAACTGGTGATCTTGGCTGGGATGAATGGGGACGAGCTTCAGAGCTCTGCCAAATGGCCCAGCAATGGCAGATCGACGGCTTCATTCGTATGGAGGCTGGCTTTGAGATCATCAAATGCAACTTTTCCGATGGAATGGAACTCATCTCGGCAAACCAACGACCACAACGTGAACAAGACGCTGCGCTAGTCGAACTAGAGTACGTGCGCGCGGTTGCTCAGCGCTACTGGGACATTGGGGCGTCGCGTGTCACGCTTGATTTCTCGCGTATGGTCTCTGCATTCTTCTATCCCATCAATCTGACCAACCCGAAACCTGCTTTTGCGGATCAGCCGAGGCTTGTGTACCCAGGCTGGCAGGAGTTGGCGCCGATCAAGTCTGACTTGAGAGACGTCATCTTGAAGTGGCGGCAGGAGGAGGTTCCAACGCCAAGTGCAAACTGGCAGGGCATCACGGATATCATCGTGTCTAGATACGCGAAACGCTTGAGTTTTATGGCCGAGAGGGCCAGTTTTGAGGCGATACGTTTCGAAGTGGAAAACCTACTCGACACCTTTATTGACTTCTCTGGCTCAGGCTCAGATATGACTGCCCCGGCTGACCAGTGTACTATGCACTTTCTAAGCCCCGCCAAGCCAAGGACTGAATCAGATCGACTCATTTGGGCCGCTGTCAAGGTTGTTACATCTCGAATCTGCGGAGCCCTGTTCACTGTCCGGGATCTAGTTACGCAGGAATCAAACGGAAAGGGAGGGGGCAACGAGGACAAAGCTCGAGCGGTCATCAATGATCTCATCAAAGACCTCCGATGGCCTGAGTGGAAGGAATGCGGGTTTTGTGAATCTGACAGGGTATGCTACGTTCCAATGTGGCCCAATGGTAATGCAGAGGACCATTACTCACCTAGATGTCTTAATGGGACTGAGTTGGAGGGGCGAGAAGGCTACTGGGACTAGCTTATGGTCTTCAAAATCAAGTGGAACTAAAATGGAAACGAGGTGGAATTAACTCAAACTTGCTGGCAAAGTGACACTTCCCCTGTCCGGATTTCCGAGAGAGGAATACGGTACTTAGTCTCGGTTCAACAGCGGCCAAAACGCCAGTGAAGAAGCAGATGAGTGACTGTCTTAATTTCACTGAATGTGACCCTGTTTGGTCTCTCCGATGGCAAAGTCAATGGTGGGATGGGTAGTGACCAGGGCAACCTACTCTTGTCACAGATAATGATAATCAAGGCAGTCTCTAACAAATTTGACTCAGGGGACCGACTTTATTAAAGCTACAAATCATACAGGCACGACTTTTCTAGGCATCTGTCTAAACTAGAGTTTTCGCTAATGATTAGTTTTTGTCTCTCCTATACCCTTAGATATAAGAAAGTAATATATTAGTAAAAGAATACTTTAAAATACATAAAA
>JAAGWO010000267.1:0-23653 GCA_013266205.1 Fusarium decemcellulare
GAGCCGGGGGGCGCATCCAGCTTCTGCTTTGGGCATGGTCTCGTCACGCGGATCGTCACCGTCAGACAGACAGACGCGCCAAGACAGCGAGATATGACGAGCCGAGACAAGGATGCTCGGGAGATAGATTCCAACTAATCGGCCTCCAGCCTATGGCAGCAGCTTCTTTTCCCCAGAAACGCCTCCCATATCAACGCCCTGCAGCTGCAGCTGTGCCGGTCTGGTTGCATCCAGGCCCCTAATCTTGGGCGCCGACCGGCCCCCTGGTCAGGGATGCAAAACAGCAGCCTTTGACGTTCTAGCTTTATCGTTCAAGGCCGTCAAACTGCGGAAACCGCCTTGGACGACACCCTCTCCGATACGCACTGAATAACATGCGTGTATATAGATCGAGGGCCTCGCAGTTGGCCTTGTAGGTTGGGCATCACGAACGAGTCGTTGGATCTCAACCTCGGCAGTTCAACAACACTCTTCCAGATTCTTCACTATTGGAATATTTGACCCTGTACTCGTTGACAATATGGCCAACGACTCCGCTGTGTCGACTCCGGGCATGGTCCGGCTGGTGCTACGTAAGGGTCCTTGCCCCATCTTGACTTCATTCGCTAAGACCAGTCTTTCGGCGCAGAAGAAGAGTCAACTGATGCATCAACCTTTGTCTTGGCTCCGACACCTTCATCTGACCCGAATGAGCCGCTGGTGAGATGATCTACTTGGTAACAGGACTGTAGACTGACTCATGGTCTCTAGAATTGGAGCACCTGGCGCAAGTGTCTCAACTATGGCCTCACCATCGCCGTCACTGTTGCTGCCTTCACCAACCTGTCTATCCAGACCGTTTTCTGGCAGCAGATGACAGTGGACCTGGGAGTAACCATCACCCAACTCAGCCATGCCCAGTCGGCCCAATTGGCTGGGTTGGCTATGGGTTGCATCTTCTTCATCCCCTTTACCATCAAGTACGGCCGTCGATCGACTTATATCGCATCCACAGCAGCTCTCGCTGGCGTAGCCTGGTGGACGTCTCGTATGTCCTCCAATACCGAATTGATCCTTACTTCTGTCATCACCGGATTGTCCGGAGCTATCAATGAGACTGCTGTCCAAATGACTGTAAGTTTGAGCTCCGTCTTCACTCACAAACTATACTAACCCAGCATGAAGATTGCCGATTTGTTCTTTGTCCACCAGCGAGGCTCGGCCAACGCCATATACTTCACCGCGGTCATGGTAGGCTCTTTTCTTACCCCCATGGCCGCTGGCTCCCAAGCCGCGGATCAAGGCTGGCGCTGGTCCTACTATGCTTTGTCGATCTCACTCACGGTACTCTTCGTGATGTTTGTCCTCTTGTTCGAGGAGACCAAGTTTATACCCGTCTCTGTCGGCCAAGCCGATACTGTCACCACCACTGTTGTCTCTTCATCAGAGCCTGCAGCGGAAGTTGACATCAAGGATGGCCTTGAAAAGGAAGACGCAGATGCGGCCACGATCGCCACGCAGATCGAGACTACAATCCCATTGAACACATGGCGCCAACGTCTGCGCCTCTCAACGCCGACGTCTGAGTCTCTTCCTCGTCTTTTTATTATGCCGCTTTATGTAATTACACTCCCTCACGTCCTCTTTACGGCCTTGCAGTTCGCTTCTGGCGTCTGCTGGCTGGTTCTGTACATGTCGGTGGTATCCATCGTTTTCGCCCAGCCTCCATATAGCTTTACGACTGCTGGTATCGGATACATGACTCTGGGTCCATTTGTCGGCAACATCTTTGGCAGTATTTATGGTGGACCTATGTCGGACTGGGCCATTGTGCGCTTGGCGCGACGAAATGGCGGCATCTTTGAGCCTGAGATGCGTCTTTACTCACTTGTCGTTCCGACCTTTTTGATGGCTGGTGGAATTATCATGTTTGGCGTCACAGCCGATCGGGTGAGTAAAATTCCTTGGTGTAAAAACAAATGCGAGCTAACGGGTTCGTAAGGGCATGCACTGGATCTATCCGTCCATTGGCGGTGCTCTGTTCGCCTTTGGTCTGGGTGCCAACGGAGACATTACCTTTACCTTTGTCATTGACACGTATCGTGAGGTGAGTGTTACTCTGCAAAACGTGAGAGAAATTCGACACTAACCGATGACAACAGCTCACCGCGGAAGCCTTTATCGGCATTGCCTTCTTCCGAAACGCCGTCTCGGTCGCCGTCCCTTTCGCTCTCGTTCCATGGATGTCTAGCATGGGGCTAACTAACATGTACATTCTCAGCGGCTGCATTGCTTTTGGCATTGGGTCTCTATTTGTGCCCATGATCATTTGGGGCAAGAAGATCCGTGTTGCATTGGCTCCGAGATACTGGAGGCTCGTTGAAAAGCGATCTAAGATCTAGGATGGTGCGAAGGGCCGGAATTGTCATGCAAGTAACGGGATTTAATGGGCTGTTACGAGGTGTGTATGGAAAGGTGCGATATGACATGTGACGTTAGTGAGACTTGCATCTTCGGTAGCATAAGTTCTCAATCGATGTTTATGCAATCAATATTCCTTGAAGAGCGTATACATAGGTCTATCTCTACAGATTTGCTGCCATCTTCCCCGGGAAATTTGTCAGTCTATAACAGTCAATCACTGGCTTTCCTTCCCACATGGTCATGACACCAATGGCCACAATGCCATTCATCCAGCCGTAGGGGCTCTCACCCGGTGCCTCAAAACGAAGATGTGTAAAATATTCTACCTCATCTTGGGTGACAGTATCTTTCTCTGCTACTTTGTCTTCGATACCTGGTCCGCTTCGATAGATGCCCTTTGCTTTCACCAGAATATTGACACCATCTTTAGTGCGTAGTGTATAGAGGGCGTTGAGGCGCGTAAATGACTTTAATGCTGATTAGCATTGCCAATTGAGGGGGCAAGGACATGAGAAAATCTCACCTTCTTTGGATCAATAACTTCTGCCCAATCTGCACCGCTCTTGTGAACGATTATGCCCTTGATCCGAGGTCCGTTGACACTGCCGCCTCGGATGGGCAGCACAAGTCGTGTCACGCTCGTACTGTCGACACTTTTGATCTCGGAAACACCCTCTTTGTCCATCTCCGCGACAATTCGATAAACAAACTCCAAGTGTGGCCTTCTCATGATTGGAGCATTGGACTCGGAATGAGAGTACTCATTTCCGGGAGATGAGACATGGGTGTCATGAATTCGTTGCGACGCCATCGGAACTTGTGCCTGTTTGATCAACTCGTTCCATGGCAATGAGCACGGGGGCATTTATCCTCAAACAGGAAAGTTTTTGTCCCGTTTGATACATCGTGATAACTGCAGAATAACCGAAACGCGTCCCGTCTCTATTTGCCGTGAGGTTATCTTGCGTCTGAGCCCATTATGGGCTGCGTCTAGATCGGCGGCTCCACCTTCTCAATCAAGGCGATATTTGCGCCGGCGACAAGGCCCCGGGGATCTTCTGATACGCATTGTGGGGTGTGATGGGTCGAGGTCCCGGTAGATCGGTTCCTTGTTGGCAGATGAGCTTGCCCATTTCTGCCATAAGTATGGTGCGAGAAGCGGATATCCATGTTTCCTCCTCCTCACAGACATTGCTCTCACTTGATTGATCCAAGTCGTTTCTTTACTCTTACAACCATGCCTGCCACAGCTGACTGGAAGTCTCTCGCCGCTCTGCACCGCGCGAAGCAGGTGGAGGTCACACCACTGGAATGGAGATTGGATGAGGAGCATCTTCAAAAGCTACGAAATGCTGGGACCCAAGATGAAGGCAGGCTTGTAGAGACCAAAGCGGTTCGCAGATCAGGGCTGCTCTCTGAGACGGAGTTTGGGATTACCGAGTATCTCACAGGCGCCGACCTGCTTGACAAGTTGTCTCGGCGAGAGCTCTCTTCTGAAGAAGTGGTGGTGGCTTTTTGCAAACGAGCCAGTCTCGCACAGCAACTGGTCCGTGGTTTTCTATCCGTCCAGTGCTTCAATACTAATCGAGATGTAGACAAGCTGCGTGACGGAAGTGCTTTTCAAGGAAGGAATCGAGAGGGCTAGGCTTCTTGACAAGCAATTGAAAGAAACCGGGAAGCTAGCAGGCCCACTCCATGGGCTGCCGATCAGTCTCAAGGTATGAGAAGCGGCTCCAATCCAAGTTGAACATACTGACAGTTCAGGATTCATTCGTCATCAAAGGGCATCATGCCACCGTAGGCTATATCGAGTTTCTTCGACGGCCTGTCCCTGATACCAATGCTGCTTTGGTGGATCTGCTCCTTGACGCAGGAGCAGTTCTTTATTGCAAAACCAACCTACCTCAGACAATGATGGTGAGTGGCCCGTACCTGGACGTCCCTGTATCATGCCAAATTTCTAACAAGCATCAGACGGCCGATTCGGAAAACAACATCTTTGGGAGAACCCTGAATCCCCACAAGACAAGCCTCACAGCGGGTGGTTCAACAGGAGGCGAGGGTGCCTTGATCTCGTTCCGTGGATCGCCACTTGGTGTGGGCAGTGATATCGCCGGCTCTATCCGAATACCTTCCCTCTGCTGCGGTATATACGGATTCAAGCCTACGTCGAACCGCGTTCCGTTTGGGGGCCAAACTGAATATCCCTTCCCAAAGATCAACCTGCCCGGCGTGGCGCCAACAGCGGGACCCATGGCAAATTCCATCGAGGACCTGCATCTATTCATGAAGGCGGTTATGGCCCAACGGCCGTGGAGATATGATGCCTCTGCAATTGATATCCCGTGGAGAGATTTGGGCAAAAGTTCCAAGCCCCTCACGATCGGAATTCTAGCCGAGGATCCAGATTACCCTCTACATCCACCCGTTCGCCGCACGCTTCAAAAAACAGCCTCTGTCCTTGAAAAGGCTGGCCACAAGATAGTGCGACTATCTACTGATCCCCAACGCAGCGCTGGCCTTGGTGGAAGAATTGGCTTCCAATACTTTAGCATGGCTGGTCCTGACCCGGATACCATCTCTAGAGAACTTGGTGAGCCGTTGGTCGCATCCGTTGCTGTAGGCGTTCACCCTTTCTCCATGGGCGATTTCCCTGTCTCGCCAGATCTCGACGTCCCACAGAGGCTGTCTGATCTGGACGAGGTCCGATTTTCTTATGCCACGGCATGGCAGGAAACGTGGCGAGACAACGAGCTTGATATTGTGCTCGCTCCTGGAGCCACGACGACGGCAGTTCCTCATGATACTTATGGGGTTCCAGTCTACACTCTGATGTGGAACGTATTAGATGTAAGTTTATCCCGACTTATACAGAAATATGACGCTGACAACGGCTGCAGTATCCCGCGGGCATCATCCCTTACGGCACTGCGTCAAAGTTTGAGGATTCACAATATCAAAAGGCTTCGGCTCCCTTTGACCCCGACTGTACGTTTCTTGAAGAAACACTGTTAAAAAGTCACGACTAACTCTTAAGTAGATGACCCAGAGGCTTGGCATGGCGCCCCTTGCGCTATTCAAGTAGTAGCTCCCCGTTTTAGAGATGAGGAGTGCCTTCAAGCCATGAAAATTATCGATATCGCCATTAAAAATGACGCGCCCAAGTCAAAAGTCTGATATGGAGAGTTATATTAGAGCCAGATATTTTATAGATAGCATTTTCTAAAGAATTGATGATTGACCCCTGACCGGGTTTTGCACATTGCTGTGTGTTAGATCACAAGTCCAGGGTGACAGGAGCCTTAGCCTTGAAAATCAAGTTATTCGAAATTCTCCAAATACCTAGTCTAGAGTATCATACATCCATATCCAGTCTCCTTTGCTCAGCTTGCCATAGTTCATTCTTTGTCAGTACGAGCCGAAGCAGTCCAGAGTCCCCAGCCCCCCTACATAACTTCATAACAAATCTTTCCACCATAAACCATTGCAGTTGGCTCAAACGTAAATAACCTTGGTGATGGTGGGAGTAGGCGCCTCGATGGTCACCGGGGAGGCGCTGGCACAAGAGCAAGCAGTGAGGTACCGAGCCGTTCCAGAGCAGGCGCTGGCGTAGGTAGGAACAGACTTGGTGACATAGACAGTCCTAGAACTCATGTTAGATATATGTGAAGATGCGTGTCAAAGAGACTAGCTTACGAGACAGGAGGAGTCGTGGTGACTTCAAGGTAGGCGTTGCACTCGGCCTGGTAAGATGCCACGACCTGGGGACCCCGGAAGCCGGGGACAACAGCTCGGGCACAGTTGTCACCGCATCCAGAGCGGTCCTGGAGTTCCTTGGGGATGGCGGCCACAATGGGAGCGAGAAGAGCGGCGATGAGAGTGAACTTCATTTTGAAGGAGGAAGAAGATTTGAAATCTTACTGGAAGTAGCGAAAGAGTTCTGGAGAATTGGTTGTTGAGATGTTGATACTGATGCTGATGACTCAAACCCGTTGAGAGGAGACTCCAGCTCCTCTTTATACTTGGATCCTCTATGTGTAGTTCTTTCAGCTCAAGACCGAATGCCCTCCTGAAGACCAACTTCCCCTAATCCATCGCCAAGACACCGTTGGATCCGCCCATAGAGTCCTCAACGGGGGCATAGTATTGTGAGGCAATCGCCACGTTCTCGCGACGTTTGGCCCACGAGTTCCTGAGTTAGCGCGATGCAGCCGCCACGTTGGAGCCGTTTAGCGACAATGGAAAACGCCACTGCCCAACCGTCGACATCTGAACCCTTCGAGATTCCAGTTCTAGATTGCGCCAAGACTCGAGATGGCAACAAAGACATGTGGGGACAAGGGATCAAGTGAAACGGCCAAACGGTCATAAACGAATTTGGCGCTGAAGAGGGGGGAAACTATCTAAAGTCTTGTTCCACGTTCCTAAAAAATACGGGTTGTTTGACGGACGGGAAACGTTGAATAGGAAAGGCCGATTCTGACAAGGCCGCAAATGGACTACGGCCAAGCCATCTTCAGGGGGTGACTTGACAGATTGAATGCGCCGCCTCGACTGACCGCACAACGCCTCTTGCCAAGCACGGTCCTGGGCGGAATAACTCCATCGCTAAGCTTAAGCAGATGTAAGTAACCGTTGGCGCCATCCACACACGTGCGAGGACCCTAGCTGGCTCCATCTCACCGTCTTCAACTCACGACCTTGGCAAGCTTCACGTGGTTGGAGAGAGAACATGGACTGAAGAACAGACCATGAGGACCTTGAATGAGTACATTGAACGAAAATAAGAATTGACAGAAATTAAAATGAAGATGATTCTCTATGACGAACCATCCCCGGGTTAAAAAACACGGGAATGCCTACATACCTCCCTCTACTATAATCTACCTACTATTAGGCTGGGCTTAATAAGAGCTTATCCTAAGAGCATTTAGAACCTTATCTATCATTTAAATACTACTTTTCTTAAATAAGCCTAAGTTTAGACCTACTATAGCATAACAGCATCTCTAATGAGTCCCTTGTTTTATGACCATGACTACCTAACTCATTAGGTTGGAGACCGAAATGTTTGGAAAGCTCAATCTGTTTCGACTCCCTTCCCTCCTACGATCAATACGATCTTCACACCCACCGGACCACTCGATCTAATCAACCATTCATCCATCCCATGATAGGCACAGAGAAGTGAGGAAAAGTGATGTCATGTGTGCTATCTAAGGCCAAGCGAGCCTGCTGGAGGTGCCTGAGGCACCACACAACACATCCCATCTAACCATCCATACCATCACGGATGCGAAGGAAGGCCAGGTATCTATCCTGGGTTTGGCGACGGCACTGCTTGCCCCAGATGGTCATGGGCAGAGAGAGCATCAGGATAACAAAGCTCAAGACACCCAGCTCGATAAAGCAGTTCTGCAGCCCCGTGTCGATCCAGAAGCTGCACACGAACGTGAAAATCATGGCCAAGGTGTTGTTGATGACGGCAACGCCCACCATGCCCTCGAGCACCATGTCTGGGTAGCTGTCGGCCAGATATGTGATGCTCAGATCACCGGCGCAGCCATACCCAAAGCCGATGAAGCCCAAGGCAACGTAAGGAACGGGCCAATCCCAACCCTGGGCAGATCCGATGCCGAAGAGCCACATGCCCAGCGGGAAAATGACGACACAGAGCACCATGAGGTAGAGGCGGAACTCGGCCTCCATGATGCCCTTATTGCGCTTGGCCATCCACAGGATAAACTCATCGCTGCAGTAACCACCGTAAAAACAACCAATGACGCTGCCAATCAAGCAAGGCAGGTTCATGTTGCCGACAGCCGCGTCGCTATAGTTCCACGGCGGCCCAATCCAGTAATCCTCCTCAACCGTCAAGTAGAACGAGAGCGCAATGTTCTGCATGCCCCACTGCAGACCGGCAAACCACACGGCGGGAAAGGTAAAGATGCGCATGGTGTGCCACAGGCGGTGCACGTACTGGCGGAAGCCGAAGCCGCGCAGGTTGGAGGCCGGCGTGATGAGGGCGATGCGCTGCCAGTACGACTTGGGGCGCGTGAACGAGGCCGAGAGCCGGTTCTGCTCAATCTGCTTTTGGCGATCGTCCATCACTCCAGCTTCAACATCGGCCTGCGAACTGTCGGTGCGCTTCTCTTCGTTAGTGCTGGTCTTTGTGTAGTGTGCCGGAGGTGGCGCGGGAATGGCCTCGACATTGGTGCTACGCTCAGCACTGTCCTGCAAATCCAGGTAGCGGTTGCGCTCAAAAGCCGTCTCTTCGAGGCCAAAGTAGAAGAGCACCAGCGTGAACCCGGATGCGATAGCTCCTACATGGCCAATCCAACGCCAACCAATGTTGTGCGCCAAATGACCTCCGATCAGAGGGCCAATGTAGGTGCCGACCGACGTCGCCAGCGTATAAAAGCCAAGCGAGGTTCCATTTTGGTGCTCGAACCAGATGTCCAGCAGAGAGAGCTGCACAACGGCCTCGGCGACCGACTCTGAGGCGCCGACGAACAGCTGCGACCAGACCGTATCGGCCGTATTCTGCAGCAGTCCAAACCAGATGTTGCCAATCAGGCCCCAGACCGTCCCGACCAGGTAGAGGATGCGGCGCCCGTACAGATGAACAGCCGGCGAGCTCAGCAGGGTCCAGTATCCGATGGCGACGAACAGAACGCCCGCGCCCGTGTTGAAGACGTCGTAGCTGATGCCGTACTGTTCATTGACGCCCACGCCTGCGGCACCGGCCACATTGGACGTGGCAGCCGTGAGGGCAACGATATAGCAGACGAGGAACGAGTGCCAGGTCTTGCGCGCGATGCTCCAGTTCAACGGGTCGTTGGGCGATTGCGTTGGCGGAGGAACGAGGATGATGTCGCCATGCTTCTCAACGACGGCGCTGTCGCCCGATACGCTGGCCCACTCATCCGTAAATAGCCTCCTCGTGCCCGGAAGGACTTCATCGAGTTCGCGCGTGGGCGGAACGGCCATCCGCGTCGAGGGGGGTTGTGCCCGGGTTGGTGGATTTACTTGTTATCGACTGTGTCAAACGGCTCCTCGGAGCCGCATGTACTCGACGGGGGTTAAGGAGGATAAGTATGGGTGTGAAAGATGGCAATCGAGAGTCAGCAAGACATTTTCTGATTTCTGTGTAACCAAAAGGCAGTAGAAGCCACTACATTCCTGCCGAAAAAGAGCAGGGAAATTTTTTCTCTTATACGGCAGGCGCAACAGGCCATCGTCGCGACACAGACCCCCACCAAACCGAAAATGTTGCTCCAGTCGGGCCGCAATGGACAGACCCGGATTGATACCCCATAGGGCAGGCAGTCTCACTCAATGGCCAGACGAATCCAAGGCCGGGGAAGCGATTGATGTCATTGTGGAATGTAGGCGGCACACGGCACACCACACCCGACCCTTGCTTGCCTAGGGGTCGTCTAAGAAAACACGGGAATCATAGATAAATTCTCATACTATGCAGGGCTAACCTTAGGCATATTTCATATAGAATTAATACTATATAGCGGCTAAGACTCTGGCTTCTTCTATGATAGTACTTTCAAGCCCTTAGCCTAATAGTAGTCATTTGAGAGTCATGATCATGGTGATACCTACCTAAGGTACCTAGATAAGAGACCTGTATTTTCGGCCCCACAGCCTTGCTCCGATAAGGCCAATGCTCGCGTGTCCCTGTCTTGCCTCACGGCTTCTCCGTGACTGTGCTTCGGATTTTTGCAGGCATCAGCTTCCAAGGGGGCGAATACTGATAACAACCACAGGCGTAACCGTTGTCGGCTACGTCCGTTTGTGAGGCACGTTCCGCGTTATCACAAGCTTTTTTTTGCCGCTGGAACAACCCAGTGAGCTGCGGGAAGCTTCATATCGCCAAAATGCTTAAGCAGGCGCGCCTCTTGAATCTAAAAATTGGCACTGATGGCTCGGCAATGCAACTCACACGGTCCGCGCCATGCGAACCGCCAGCGCATGCAGGGACGCGCGCAAAAAAACGCATGCGGCCCAACCCTTCTAGAAGCCGGGTTGAACGACCGGGATGCCTGCTCCAACACCATGTTATAAAACTGATGGTCAATTCTTGCCGAAACTTTTATGGAGTTGAAGAAAAATTCTGCTTGTCTTGAATTCGCTCTCGTCATCAACAGGTCGTGCATACTTGAGTCGCATGGTATCTAAAAAATGTCCCGTGTCCCATATTTTCCATCTATCCCATCCAGCATTGATGCGCCGCGTCTATTCTCTCTCAAACCATAAGAAAATCCACATTCAGGTCTTTCAACGTTTGTACCCAATTATTAGTCTGCCTCTCCTCAGCGTCGAGCCCCCAGAGAATCTGTAGCGTGTCGATGGCCGAGTACAGGAAACCCCAGGGACAAACTGCCACGAGCTTCTTGAGTCGGTCCATAACCCACGCGCGTCGCTCTGGCGTCGTCACCGTCGTTCCATAAATAAAGGTGGGCCATCCCGTCGCCTTCAAGTTTGGATCATCATCGGGTATGGGCTCCAAAGTCTCGAAAATATTCCGGATCAACGTCTGACAGACTTCGTCCGGCACCCTTGCTGTCAGGGACGGGGTCGACTGGATGATGTATAAACAGGTCGCCAGCCGGTGCGCTGAACCTGTTTGGAAGCGGCTTTGGATAGCCGCCGTGTCGGATGCCGGGATACCGTTATGTGCCCATGTGTAGACGTCCACATTCTGTGCGCGCTTCAATAGGGTCGCAAACGCAGAGACCATCATCTCTTCCGAAATTTCTTCATTCGCCCCAGTGTTCAACAGCTGCGCTGCCTCACGAAGAATATCCATTACTTCAGCAGGACAACAGAAGAAGTGGTTGGTGGCTCTTGACAATGTGGAATGAACTTGGCTTGGTGCAAAGAAGGAAGTCTGAATACCCGGCGTTGTGGGGTTGAAGGACAAGCTCAGGGTGCAATAACTGACAGAGGTTAGCCAATGACGGACTAATATTTCGTTGCGGGTCTACTAACATGTAGCAGTCTGATATGATATAGTCCTTTAGGGTCTCGTCAAAGGCCGCATAGGGCTGAATCATGTTCAGTAGCTTCTTGGCAGCCTCGAGATGTGGCCTCCAACTTTGCCAACCAGACTCTACCAATTCAACGTTGACAAGAAATAACACGGTAGCAAGAACAACATCAGCGCCTATGGAATCAATGTTCTGTAGCGCATAAGGCATCATTTGTAATGCTTTTTGCTTGGCAACAAGTGCATCCATCAGTAGCCGTTTCGGCGGTTCCTTCCTCGCAAAAGAGTCGGGGCTCAGCCATGGTCTCGCCAGGTTGCACATGTGTGCGGCAGATACTGCTACAATAACTTGTTGCAAGAACTTATGTGTGTTGGTCAACAAGAGGAGGCTGCGGAATGGGTTGTTGTCCCCACGGTCGTGAGCAACGAGGTCCTGACAGACACGAGACGAAACTGAACAGCATATTAGCAACGCTAAACAATCTCCCATGCATATCTAGTGGGTGAGTCTATACAGTAGTTGAGATACCCCCTTTGCGAATGTGGCATGTCCTGGAACAGAGGGTCGACAAGTGTCCAGGGCGCCGATGTTTGCCATGGGTTCGGCGAGTTCGGATAAAAGACTTGATTATCGTTTGGTGCCAGAAGACCCCAAGCTGCAGGATCAAAGCCCTGGGTATTAAAAGAGCCCATCTCATCTTGCTTCGGAAGACGACAGACAGCAGCACTCGAGCTTTGTCCGGCTAGTTTGCCTCGGGTAGCGACGGCGCCAGTCCATAGAAATAGGCGGCCGTAACCAAGGCACTCAACACCCCTAGAGGAACATTTTGTACAATGTGGGTAGGACCGGTCACAGCGAAGACGAGCGCGACGGCAACTGTGACAGGCTTTCTTGGCTACTTGATGCGGGCTGACGTTTTCTTTGATGATGGTGGTGGCGGCGGGAGGGGACTCGGACATAGCGCGCTCGCAGAGCAAAACCCTCTGCGTAGGCGTTGCTTGCTTATTAAGGCGAGAAAATGGCTGATCTGTTGACCAGGGGGTGCGGTTTTTGAGATATCTAAAGGGGGAGAAGATGGACAAGTACAAGAGCAAGAGTTGGCGCTGCCAGGGACCGCCTATCATTCGCTTGCTTGGGTCTTGGGGGGTCTTGGTCTGTGAGATGTTCGGTAGATTGCCAGACTGGTGAAAACCAGAAGGATGACAAGGGCTTGTTGATGCCTGGATGCCAAGGCCCCACGGTTCTTTTGCCTGGAAGCAGGTTTAATCCAGGGACAGAAGCTAACCCGGAAAGGACAGCCAAGACACATTTTAACCAGGGTTTATGCCTCAACAAGTTAACAGCACGTTTCTATCACTAACACGACTGACTAATCGCCGGAGACCGAGCTCGGAATTATCACCACCCCTCGTTCCCATTTCCACCGTCGGATATCTCAACGAGGATAGACACTATGCCTTGAGAAAGCGAGGCCAGGATTGATTGTAGGGACTAAGAGTGATTAAATAGGATGTTTTACGATGCTCACTAAGCCATCTATCCTATTCTGGCTTAGTGAAACACTCTCATATCTCCTTACCTAACCTCGGGACTACCCCGTGCCCACGAAGGTTCTCGAAGCCAAATACCCATACGAACCGATGACGGTATTGTGGTTCCGCTGCCTCGGCCCCGGTGTTACATCCAGGTATAGAGTTTAGGAATACTTGCAGCGTACCATGATTCGATCGGCTCAGGCTTCCGAAGTGCCACTGGCAATGAACACGAGCCTGGTTTTATCACATGCCAACTCCTGCCTCAACCACCCTATACAGCTTGTGGAAAGCAACGTGCCACATCACTTGATCTTCTATGCAAGATAGCCGTCCGATCTACCACACCATTAATAAGGTCCACGCCAAGCTTTTCTCCCGACCAAACTGTCGCATGGGACCCTTGTCAGCGGCGTGAGGCTCATGAGACGGCACGCCGATCCTCTGCAATGTGAGCTCAACAGCCATATTTGTCAATCTTGGCAGATTATTGGGCAATACTCACATCCCAGCTCAACCTTGTTGCAAGCAATCATTATCCTGCCTGAGTGGAACCTTGGCCAGCTGAAATGGGGCTTAAGCACATGTAAGCTATCCTAGATCGACCAGGTGAGAGACACAACATCGTCCAGAATAGGAAGCCAAGACTCGGTGAACCACTTGACTCATCGCCCACGGATCGCATCGGGATTCCCAAACATTCTCTCTTCCTATCATTTCAGCACGAACAGCCAATCTATGCATCTCTTGGCCATCACCGTACTCAGATGTGGCAACCCGGGGTATACCAAGAGTTGCCTTGAACGTTGTAGGAAGCCAAGACACGTGCCACGTAATTATTTCTAGACTTAAGGCTCCCAAATAGATCATATCAGATCTCACCGACGATGGCCTGGGACTTGAGAAACTTCCGAGATTGCGACTGTGACCATTTCCTACCACCAAGCAATGTGATAGATATTCGTTTATAAATATGTCCTCCTTTATCTTTACTTGTAAAGAGAAGAGGTATCATCTACACAAAAGACTTTCCACTCCCAGCAGAACTATCCAAATCACCAAAAATGGGCCAACCCGAGATTCAACGCACTCCCGACACTGCGAACAGGGACATGGATGTTGATATCGAGATCCTTGGTAGACAACGACCTCCTGCGTTCGCTTCTCGCTGGTCAGAAATCGGCTTCTGCTTCGCTTTACTTGGGTCTATCCTGATGGCGGTGAGATTTACATTCAAATTCCTAGTTTCAAGTCCGTTCAAACCTAACAGTTTCCTCCCAGGAATTCTTCGTAAGCGGCTTCCACATTGTTCTTCCCCCTCTCGTAGAGGAACTCGACATTCCCCGAACCTCACAGACCTGGCCATCAAGCGTGTTCTCCCTCATCACCGGTGCCTTCCTACTTCCATTTGGTCGTCTGGGAGATATGTACGGGGGCTACTTGGTCTTCAATATTGGCTTAGCATGGGTTGCCGTCTGGTCTCTCATCGCGGGCTTCAGTCGAAATTATATGATGCTCATCTTTTGCCGAGCACTCCAGGGGTTCGGGTCAGCTGCATTTCTTCCTGGTGGCATCATGATCCTAGGAAAAATTTACCGTCCTGGTCCTCGCAAAAATCTCGTTTTCGCCTTATACGGTGCCTTCGCTCCTCTCGGCTTCTTCATTGGAATCCTTACGGGGGGCATCGCAGCCCAGCTTCTCACATGGAGTTGGTACTTTTGGCTCGGCACCATCTTCCTCGCTGTTATTCTCGCCGTGTCGTGTTTGACGGTTCCCTTTGACCTCTACGATAAGAGACCCGGGGATATTCGGATGGATTGGTGGGGTGCTGGTACTATTGTTCCAGGCCTGCTGTTGATCATCTACTCCATCACCGATAGCTCGCACGCCCCCCAAGGTTGGGCAAGCCCACAGATCATCGTCACACTCATCCTTGGAGTCGCCTTTCTAGTTGCGGCATACTTCGTTGAGGGTCGGGTCGCCTCTAACCCGCTGCTTCCGGGCGACTTGTTTGCTCCCAAGTATATGAAGAGATTGGTTGTCGCTCTCTTCTTCTCTTATGGAACCTTTGGAATATTCCTATTCTATTCGAGCTTCTACATCGAGCTAGTTCTGCATGTATCTCCGCTGCTCACGGCTGTGTGGTACATCCCAATGATCGTGGGCGGCCTTCTTATTGGGACTGTGGGCGGTTTTACTCTACATCACCTACCTGGACGGGCCCTTCTCATCATCTCAGGTGCATCATTCTTGGCTTGTGTCTTATTCTTCGCACTTATGCCTGAAGACCCTAATTATTGGGCTCTGATCTTCCCTGCCATGATTTGTGCAACGGTCGGGATCGACATCACCTACACAGTCAGCAACATATTCATCACAAACAATCTTCCGGGATATCGCCAAGGTCTCGCCGGAGCCTTGATCAACAGTTTGCTTTTCTTGGGTATCAGCTTCTTCCTGGGGATAGCTGACATTGTTGTTGGGGAAACCGGCCACCTTGGGCTTAAGAAGAGCTATCAGTCTGCTTTTTGGTTGGGGGTTGGTCTCACGGGCTGTGCTTTAGTTTTGTATGTTTTTGTAAAGATTGGGTCGGCTAAGAGCGACTTGACTGTGGAGGAACGAGAGCAATTGGAGGCTGAGGCTCGCCGGGTTCAAGATGAACAGTTGGAAGATGGAACTTCTAGCCCTTAATCTTTGGGCGCCCTACTAGTTAACATTATTTTGTTACCATCCTCAGATTGCATCAACTTACTTGTATGAGAGTGGTGTTACATGGTGATTGCGTAATCTCATAATATTGGAAAGCCCATCTGATGAGGCACAACTGATGCAGTAGAGCTACCTAAGCAGCCGGGGGTCTCATTGCGCCATCCCGAGACCGATTGACGTGATTTTAAGTTTGTTACATCTCATAATCTTGAATTTGCATGCAAACTGCCCTTGGCTTACGCGTGTCATGTCACAACATGGCTTGGACATAAAGTTGAGTGAGTGCAATAGCTCATACTCGCGCCGCGATGGTGAGAAATGCTGTTTGATTACCTTTAAATAAGACAAGTTATGACTAATTATTACATTGAAAATAATCCCGAGGCAATCAACACTTTGGCCCAACATCAAAGTTCGAGTCGCTTCCGGCTTCAGAGTCAATGTGACGACCAAAGACGTACAGCTCGACATCGTGCACCTCCCCTCTAAACTCCTTGGCGACGTTCCGGCGGAAGTATACCCGCTTAAACCACTTATACAACTCAGCTCCAGCAAAGAAAACACCAGTGGCGATAAAGATTACGCCCCACTCCCAGTCGATGGGGCTATGCATAAAAACAGTGCGGTTGATGACGGGGATGTACAGAGTCGGAGGCAGAAGGATGGTGCTGAGGGTGACCGACCAGAAGAGGAATGGGTTCTTCCACAGGCGCATTGTCCAAGCCTTAAAGCTGCCTCCGTTCTCAAAGATCTCGGCAAAGAAGGACCGGCGAGAGTCGATGAGCTGCCAGGCGAAGAGGAGAAAGTCCCATGTCATGGTTGTGAAGGCTGTCGACCTGGCCGTGAAGACTGTCTCACAAGATTCAGAATACTTGATATTGCAGTCATGCCCGAGGCCTTGCTTGTTAAACCCGTATAGGACAACGACAGATGAGCCGAGAATACTAATGAGCATGAGGATACCGTAGACTCCGAGATCCAAAAGGAACTCGGGGGTAAAGACGCCATATTTAAGCTGCACAGAACACGTCAGCAAAATGTAAGAAATGAGAACCCGAATTTCTCGGGACGGGGTCGGGCGTGATGGTTATACTTACACTCTGAGGTGGTCGGCGGAGAATATCCGGAGAAGCCTGCTCGAAGCCAAGACCGGTTTCAGTAAAGGCACCAGCAACAAGAAGCATCCAGATAATCTCCACCGGAGTCATGACAAAGATCGAAACGCCACTTTCATCCTTAAATACCAACCCGACAAGCAGACAGATAACAAAGGCAACGTTAGCAGCAAGGACGTGGAGGATGAACTTCTGAATGTTGTCGAAGATCCGGCGACCCTCTTCGATTGCATTGAGAATAGACGCAAAGTTGTCGTCGGTCAGAATGATGTCGGAAGACTCCTTCGCCACGTCTGATCCGTTGAGGCCCATCGCGATACCGACGTCTGCGTGCTTCAAACTAGGGCTGTCGTTGACACCGTCACCAGTCATGGCAACGTAGCGGCCACGGCGGTGCAGAGCCTCAATCATGCGAACCTTGGTCGTAGGCGAGCATCGTGCGACAACAAGCGGTAGCTCGGGCATGGCATCCAGCTCGGCATCGCTCAAGTGGTCGAAATCGTGTGCAGCCATGACCATCGTTCGAGCAACGTCTTCACGAATAAGCTTCATCCTGTCAGGTGAGGGGATGATGGCGACATCGGCGGCAATGGCTCGAGCAGTTTCCGGGTGGTCTCCCGTCAACATGTGCACGCTAATACCGGCCTTCTGGCACATTTGTACACTGCCGCGCGTCTCAGGTCTTGGCGGATCATATATACCGATAAGGCCATGGAAAGTCAAGTCCTTCTCGAATTCGGATCGATCCATGGCCACCGAAAGGTCTTCTGGCAGGCCGTCAACAGGTGACTTGCTGGCAAGGGCTAAAACTCGAAGACCGAGACGGGCAAAGGCTTCCATGTTCTCCAAAATTGCGTCTTTTGCCGCATCGTCCATTGGCTTGATGTTGTCGCCTTCTTCCATCGAGATACAGCTGCCGAGAACACGTTCTACCGCACCCTTGGTAAAGAGATGCGTCTCGTTGGTTGCAGTGTCCTGGAAGACAACGGACATCTTCTTGACCTCCGAGTCAAAGGGAAACTCGGCGAGTTCCTTCCACTTGGGGTTGTCGCCAGCAGACAGAGCCATGCGATTCCAGTTAAATCGCGTCACAAAAACCTGAATTGCAATTTCGGTCGGGTCTCCTTGGACACGCCACTCGACTGGAGAGCCGTCCTCGCTTCCGTGGCTCACGGTAGCCAGGTTTGCAAGAGATGCAATGTTCAAGTATCGCTGGAGAGGCTGGTTGCAGACGGTCTCCGTGTTGCGATCGATAATGTTGGATTTCGGCTCGTCCGTGGCAGAGGGCAACTCCTTCGGAGGGAATGGCGTAAACTCGATGTCCCCAAGCGTAGGGTTGTATGGCTCGTTGGTGGAGGGGACGGAGTAGGTACCAAACCCTGGAAGCCAGGCCATCTTGACCACCATCTTTCCTTGGGTGAGAGTACCAGTCTTGTCAGAGCAGATATCTCAAGATCATGTTAGCTATTCCTTCATACACGGCATTTGTAAACAAAAACACTTACTAGTAACACCTCCTAGGGCCTCTAGACTCTGCATGTTCCTCACAACAACCTTGCGGTTGACCATCTGCTTAGTACCAGCAGCCATTGTGATGGTCAAGACCAAGATGAGAGATACGGGCAACGTGCCGACTGCGGTGGCAACAGCGTAAATGATGACATCCTTCCGCGGATCAAACCTGTTGGCGGCGAGGACAACGATAGCGCACACGATAGCGAACCCGAAAACATAGAGGAACAGTTGTGACAGCTTGCGCTGGAGGGGAGTGCCGACATTGACACCCAGGAACTCGCCAATGATGTCGCTAATAGTCAAGAGCCACTTGGTCAAATGTGCACCAAAGGAAGCCTTGCCATTCTCGTCTCGCTTGACATGTCTCTTCTTGCGTCCCGTATCATTCAGGGCAGCAGCAATAGCACCAATCTCGGTATAGGCGCCGGTGGCGAAGACCACTCCCTTACAGCGACCCTTGGTTACAATGGTAGAACTGTAGCACACATTAAGGCGATCTCCAGGACCGGTGTCATCGTCAAACTGCAAGGTAGGATTCTTGCGGACGGGAAGAGACTCTCCTGTGAGGAGAGCCTCGTTGGCTTCATAGTTGACAGCTTCCAGAATTCTGATGTCTGCTGGAACGGAATCACCCATCTTGAGATCAATGATGTCTCCCGGAACTATTGCACTCGTTTGGACAACGATGGTCTCGCCGTTCCGGAACACCTTGGCAGTGGGCTGGCTAAGGGACTTGAGGGAGTGGACTGTTCGAGCGGCTTGGAGATCTTGGAAGAATCCGATGACGATGTTGAGGAGGATGATGGCAGCGAGAGCCCCGCCTTCTATCCACGCTTGGATTCCGAAACTGGCACCGAGGGCAAGAATCAGGACCTTCAAACACAAGTCAGTCAGCTAACATGATTGCTCAGATGATATTTAAACTAACCAAAGTCATGCAGTTACAAACTTGCGCGATGAAGATCTTGATAGGCTTGACGCCTTCTTCCTCGCCCAAGTCATTAGGTCCATACTCGGAGAGTCGCAGAGCCGCCTCAGCAGCAGTCAACCCGACCACTGGATTCGAATTGAGCTCCCTAACGACACTGTCCGTCGGTAAGGCATGCGCCGGTCGTGAGAGGGGCTTGTTGGATTGACCGGAGACGTGGCCTTCCATGTCCGCGGAAGTTGGTGCAGGCGACATGGTCGGTGATCGAGGAGGTCAGTTACTGATCTGATGTCCGTCAACTGGAACAAAATGGCCCAAACAAAGAAGACTGTATATCAATCAGGCCTCGGGCTGAATCGATGCTTAGACTTGGACACCTTTGAGGCTCCGGCTAAGGTTTATAAATATTAGCAAGCAGACAATGATGAAATGCCTCGTGATTGCTGGCATCAAACCCAAAGATGGAAGCCAAGAAACACCAGCAGTCTCGCGACTAACCAACTGAAGTAATTATTGCCTGAATGAACGCAAAGGGGTTATGGAATTCTCGGCTCCCGGGGGCCATCACTGTGACCAGAAAAGAGGAACCCTCGGCTTGGGTCGCCGATGCAACTATGCCAAGAGATCGTCGACAAGTGGGACCTTGAGAATGTTTTCTCTAGAGCCGAGCACAGGGGTATTTCGCTTCGAGAATCGAGTTGGATTGTAGTGTCTACTTGGGATTAGAGGAGAATCTCTCTACTATTATTATGTTTTTGTACTTCGTCGAAGGGGAGGAGAGGTCGGCCACAACACCAAAGGACACGGTCTTTACATATCGACCCCTCAACAAACCCAATGCTGCATAACACCGCAACCTTATTAGAGAAGAGCCATACTACCGAGCGGTAGCGTAAGTAACAAATTAGTAGTCAAAGATAGACACTCAAAGTGTTCATAAAGCCGAATACGACTGAGGGCTTCTGATTCCGAGATCGACTGGATTGCCGCGACTGGGGTAATATGAGGAGTCACAACGTTGAAAACAACAGCTCTGCAATCTATTGGCCACGGTTACAGCTTCATCGTCCCTACTTGCACGCGCGTTCTCCGAAAGAGAAGCCAAGCGCCATCGCCCACGTGCCCTCAGAATTACGCGTGGCTTAAAACTAAAAGGGCAGTACTCGGACAATGTGTGAGCACCCCATATTACCATAATGTTGTGGAATCTTGATCCCCCCAGTGGGGAATATGGAGATGGTTGCTTGGCTTCCTGATTAGGCAACTTTGACGCTGGTTAGTCGTAGCGCATCTGCAATCGAGTTATGCTTATCTGCCTGCTGCCAAGCAACGCCGAGATTTGTGAGCAGGGGAGTGAGTAATGGTTACCAACAGCTCCGAGAGTCAGGAACTTTGACACTTTGCTCGGCACAGATGCTCGGACAGACGGGCGAGCGATACATAATTAACTGGATGTCGAGGGATATGGAGGCCGGTTTATGTCCCGTTCGACGAGAATACTACTCCAATTTGATCACTATATTGCTATTATAAGCCAACCTTCAAAATGGACCGGCTTCAAAAAGTGAACAGAAAACCATATACGACAATAGCCGATTTCGACAAGCCGCGTCCCTCCATTGAGCCTAGAGAGATGTCCACGGAGAAAGCATCAGGTAATCCAACGCCAATGTCAGCTTCACCTCCGCAAAACTGTCTATGAATGCTTTCTAACCACTCTTATAGTGCAACATGTGGTCTTTTTGTCGCATTTGGAACACTGGCTTGCCAGCTTCTGTTCTCGCACGACACCGTTAGCATTGATACAGCGACTGTGTAAGTCTTTTCTGCGAGTTTGTCATGGAACCATTAACCAGAGCGACAGGCCAGCTCACCTCTTCTTCGGCGGAATATTGATCACGTTGGGTGGCGCTCTTGAGCTTTGCCTCCGCCATTATGTGCCAGCTCTCGCCTTGACCTCGCTGGGTCTGTTCTGCTTTCCGTTTAGCAAGACGCTGCTTCCAGCCCTTTCGACCGGTGTGCAAGGTATGGCATCTGGTGATGGCATTCCTCCTACCATGGAAATTAGTACACGATTTGGCAAGTCCCACGTTCGAGCAACATTTGATCCCGTGCTAACGGAATGCAGAATCCTCTGCCCTCATCTTGGGCATGATACTTCTAGTCTATCTTGTCTCATCTTTCCGAACGAACCTCGCCCTTGTCCTCACACTTTTCTCACTCGATCTCGGTGTTGCGCTGGCTGCTGGGGCATACTGGTTATACGGTGGTCAAGTAACTGGCGAGTCTGATGTCGGAAAGAAGATGCTTGTGGTATGAACTCCGAGACATGGACAGTAGTAACCTCACGGTGTTGACGATTAGATTTCTAGGAAGCTGGCATCTGCTTTATTGCTGCCTCGGCCTGCAGCTTCTGGATACTCTTCTCTACTTTGTTGGAAGCGGTGGACTTTCCGTTTACCTTGCCTCTTGGCAGCTTGAGTAAGGCACCCATCCGACCAAAGACCAACGTCTCCTAAGGTGTCAATCGGCGATTGGTTTTGGGCTTACCAGAGGGAGGCTGGCCATATATACAAACATGTATGACTACCTATTAGTGGTTGAGCAAAATAGCTGTTGGAGTGAAATGAAACGGTGCCGGGGTCTTCTTATGTGAGAATATGGTTGTTGGTGTCTTATGGTCGGCGATTACTTGTGACGTCGAGTGCTTATTAATCCTTGGTTCCGGTGCCGCAGTCGGTTTTGGTGATACCTTCAACCCCGCCCGGTGTCTGTAGATAAAACTCAATTTTCTAATCTTGTTCACGTTCTACATTACTCCATCTTTATTAACCTGAGACATGGTTCAACTACCATCCCCTTTCAGCGACATTCCTCGCGTCAAGCTTCTGTTCGACCGCCCGGCAGACATTGAGCCACTATCGCGACTCACTGGAGCCCTAGATTGCGGGGCAAGTCTATGGATTCTACGCGAAGACCGCAACTCTGGGCTTGCCTTTGGCGGCAACAAGGTCCGTAAACTGGAATATGTGCTGGCGGATGCTCTTGAGCAGGGCGCGGACACTCTGGTCACCACGGGCGGGATCCAATCGAACCACATGTGTCAGACTTCTGCCGCCGCTTCTCGGCTCGGTCTCCAGGTATTTCAAAACAAAGGTGCTCTACAAGATCTCGGCTATTGACATGCTAGGTTGCCCTCTACCCGACTGACCGCGTTGCTTCGGACGACGCCGAGTACAAGTACGCAGGCAATGTTCAGGCCAACAACATTCTCGGAGCCGAAACCTTTCCTGTGGGGACCAGTGAAGAGACTGTGATCGAAACCCTCAAGCAACGAGGAAGAAAGCCATATTCCATTCCTTCCGGTGCGAGTACGCATCCATTTGGCGGCCTAGGATTCGCCCGCTGGGCGTTTGAGCTGCTCGAGCAAGAGACAAAGTTGGGAGTGACCTTTGACGTTATCATTGCAGCCGCTGGCTCATGCTCAACGCTGGGGGGAATGGTTGCGGGATTCAAGCTTGCACAAAAACTAGGCTTCCCAGGCTCGAAGAAGCGACTTATTGGATACTCGATTCTGAGATCTTCGCAAGAAGAAGTCGTGGAATTAGTACTGAGCATTGCCAAGACGGCGGCTTCCAAAATTGGTCTTCCGCCGGATGACATCACTCGGGACGACTTTGAGATCGACTGCTCCTATCTTGGTGGCAAGTACGGGCATCTAGATGAGCGCACTTCTGAAGGCATGAAAGAGTTGGCGAGGCTGGAGGGTATTCTAACCGATCCTGTCTACACCGGTAAAGCATTTACCGGGATGTTGCACTCTGCCAAGGCCGGTGCCTTCAAGGACAAGAACGTCTTGTTTTGCCATACAGGAGGTCAAGCTGCCCTTGGAGCTTATCCACGCCTTAGATAGCCTATATACTAGGGTTCTATGACCTTTGTGATAGGCTATCACACGTCGGAGATAGATAAGAGATCTGACTAGTGGGGGTAGTACAGATACGCAGTCTTCATCAACATTTCAACACAATTCAGATTGATGTCTTATGAAATTATAAAGTGGTTCGTTCATTGTAACATGTATTAATTATCGTGACAAGAATATACAAGGTCATATCTAAGCTTCCATACACAAACCCAAGTTCTTCAACATGTCATCAGCCAGCAAATTAATGCCAGCTGTCCTCTCATCCTCGATTCCAAAAGCGAGGAATAGCTCATCATCTATATGCCCATGATATGTCTGCCCCTTCTGCCTCCAGCTCATAGAGGTGACATAAAACATATCCGACGTGTCTTTATCTGGATGTCGCTGTCGGCCGTGGATCCAGAGCGGTTGACGCGACATGGCGTGGATTTCAAACGGCGCATGCCGCCGGAAGAGGATGACGTATGGCTCGTAGACGCTGTGGTAGTTGTAAAATGTTTTGTGCTGGTATATCATCA
>JAAGWO010000269.1:0-10809 GCA_013266205.1 Fusarium decemcellulare
GCTTAATACTAACTTTTATTGGCAATACTTTAACTTTGAACATAATACATGTCTACTGCAATCAACGAAATGCTTGAGAATGCCGATGGGGAAATTACGTTCTTGAAGCCAGCTGTTATAGACGGGACCAGGTTTCAGTACCAATTCCAGACCGCTCCTGACAAAGGCCCCGCTGAGGTGGCAGCTGCGCTTTCCTTCAGTATCGGATCCATCATGAGCAGCCGCGATAAGGACCATCCCCAACCCCGCATGCCGACAATCCAGGTGTCAAACTTGCAGACCTACATCGTCTAGAGCCACTAGAGCGGTTCGCTGACAGAGATGTTGATGAGTTTGTTTGTGTTGGTTGAGGTTCATGCAGGCCAAAGATTGAACTAATAGCATGGTACCTTGTGGGCAAGAGAAGAAGGAGACTAGAGTCATAGTCGTCCGTTCATTTAAGGTAAAAGAAGGAGGTACACATGAAGGGAAATTTTGAACAAAAAAACTCAAAAGGAAAAAAAAAAAGCACTCTTGCCACCTTTCCGCATAGTCATTCATTCATCATTTCAATATACTGTCTTTCCCGAGAATTGTATGAGAACCAGTTGGCAGTATGTTTCTCGTCGCTCCCACGAACCAACTCTTTACTCTTTACATTTTGCCCAGTAGAAAGTAATATCTTTCGGTCTATATAAAGGCCATATGTCCTGAGCTTTGACTTGCCTGTCCGCTATGTCGAATGTTGTAGGTAAGCATCACAGAAGGGGTATTACCGGCTCTATATTCGTGATACTTCGATAGTTTACCGAAGCCGTTTAAACTGTCTTCATAGAAGTTGACTCCGATGCTCGTGTTTGGGTGGCCCATGTTTGGATCCGTCTCCCAATGTGCCTTTCAACCCAGCTCTCAAACTATTTTCACAAGTCAGCATCTGTGTTAACGCGCTACACTCAGAGGCTTGACTGACCTGGAAGTATTTGAAGAAAAGCCACCCCACGATAGTGAGGAGCAGAAGAGATCCAACAAACAGAAGGTACCATCGCCAGTCGGGGTTGTCTTCCAGTATATTTACGTTCATGCCGAAAAGACTCTGGTGTTTTGTTAGGTCATTGTAGATAGTTGAGTAAGGTTTGGAGCCTTACTGATGCGAACATTGCTGGTAGAAGGATGAACTGGGGCGGTCAGTCTTGGCTTGTAGTCTTCTTGACGACTTTTAGACAACGTACAGTGATCCAGCTGAGGCGCTTCATGCTTGTCGCAAGGCTTGTCGATTTGTGAGCCTCATTGATTGACACCCATGCAAATTCCTATGGGGTCAAGTCAGACCAGTGCCAACAGCGCAAGCAGATCTACTCACCAGTTGTAACAGATCTCTGACAGTTTGTTCCAGGGTTATGAGATAATTGCCAACATCTGCGAACCTATTTATCTCCTCGAATGCCTTTCGATCGTTACCTGCACCATAGCGGCGGCTATAATCCACAACAAACTCCCTTGCAGTGCGAACTTGGTCTCGGAGACGTTGGCGAAGATAGGACAGCGTCTGGGCGTCTTCTGCAAGGTGGAGTATCGTGTCGGGGTCTTGTCCCTTTTCGTATAGCTGGCTCATGCGCTATGTTGTACCATCAATATCAATATGCCCCGATAATCAGGTATTACTCACACGAGAATATAGATGGCCCTCGGTATGGTTGCACAAATTTAACCATTCTTTGGTCGAGCGGACGATCAATCGCTGGAAGAAGTCGATGCCGTCATCCGGAATCCAAGCATCTGGTAAAGTGCTAAAGTGATTTTTCATCGTCCAACCAGACCTGGCATCATCACTCGTGGCAGCCATGGTCCAAGCCACTCCATAATATTCCCATAAGGGACCCATCCCCGGATCAAAAAGAGCCTTCGGGGGTACCACAGCAGCGATAGAAACTCCAACATCCGAGCCGCAGGCCGCTTTTGGGCCGGTGATGCTCATGTTTTCTGGCTTTGGGAGTACATCCCATTCGCAATTCGAAGACAGACATCTCGACCACGTTGTGAAATCTTCGAATAGGCTGGAGAGCGTCAGTGTTATTTCTAGACAAGTTTACCGAATTAGCATACAGCAAACGCTTCTGTGTCTCTGGATCAGGTAGTAACGAACTCGGGGCCCGTTCAAGAAATTCCACCCGTCTCTTCCCACCTGCTTTTTCCGATACAATCAGTATTGGCCTGAGGCTGCTGTCGGTGTATACTCGCCGCCATTCAGTTGCCGTGATATCCCCCATGCTGGCCGAGTTCTCCAGCAGCAGCTCAACAAAGTCGCGAAGCTCGTGCTGAACCGCTAGACACATGGGCGTGGTACCGTCAAGATTCTTAGCGCTGACATCGGCGTCAAAAGATATGAGCTGCCGAGCGATTTCTAACCTACAGCAAAGGATTGCAGTGTGTAACGCAGTATTTCCTTGATCATCTAGGACGTTGACGTTGTAGCCGCAGTCAAGAATGAATTTCAGCAGCTCCAAGTCCCCTTCTCGAACCAGAAAGTGCAAAGTGATCAAGTCTGTTCTTGAGAGAAGCTGCACGATATTGGTGTGCCGGTTTTTCGCAGCTCGACACGCTGGTGTCTGGCCGTCCCTATCCTTATGGTTCACATCGATATCGCCGCTTTCAAGCAAGAGGAGCACCACTGACACGTTGCCGTTTTCTGCTGCTCGGGAGAGCGGTGTCCGGCCGCCTTTGTCTCGGAGGTTTCGATCGACGGCAGCTATCCCAAGTAATAGCCGCACCAATTCGGTCTTATCATTCTCTGACGCCCATGACAAGGGCGTCCGACCAGCATAAGCCTTTGGTTCTTGGCTCATCTCGGCCTCCAAAAGCCGCCATGCTATTGTCGAAAACCCCCTCTGAACGGCCAAATCGAGTGGTGTCCGCCCGTAGTGGTTTTTGGAGCCCAGGTCGACACCATCCCTCTTGAGGAGTAGGTTGACTAGGTCCTCGCGCCCATTATAGGCAGCTAATGATAGTGGTGTGTCACCACGATCATCTGTAGGATTCAGGTCGATGCCGTCTTGTTCGAGGAGCAGCTTGACGATATGTTCGCATGCATCCTTCGCAGCGTATGCCAAGGGCGTGAGATCTTTGTCTTAAGAATTGATGTCAATCCCATCAATCTCAAGCAGTATCTTAGCGATATTCTCAAACCCCTTACTCGCAGCCAATGAGAGTGGGGTGCGACCTTCTCCTTCTGATTTAGCTTTTCTTGCCGCAGANNCCTAACCCCCTTCTTCCTTGGATCCTTGCCGTCAACTTCGACCTTACAATCACACTGATCCTCTTCAATCTCAAACCGGTATACGAGGCTTGCGATCAAGCCTGACCGCCACCACAGCCGCTGGTACGAGACCGAATCTCTCGTCGTTAGCGCCGCCGAGACCGAGGTCCTACGGCCGGTAGCGAAGAGGCTAGGGCTCGGAAGAAGGCAGACGATTGATGATATGCAAATACAGTATACCCTTGAGGAAGCAGGGGTCTGGAGGAATCGGGTCGAGGTCGATGAGGAAAGGGATCTGAGAGGGGGAAGGATGCCGGATAGGNNTGGAAGGCGAACACGGGGGTGCGACCTTCTCCGTCCTCGGTATTTACATCACAGCCATCCTGGAGGATTTTTTTCAAGGTGCTTTCATCGCAGCGATTCACTGCCTGGTGAAGTTCCATTGCTGATACAACGGAACGCTAAGCGGCACTGGAACCAATGATTAGCACTCCTAAGAAGGAACGTGGGGTTGCGTGTCATCGGAAGCTGCCTAGCTCGTATCTCGCTGTACATGCAAGCAGCCGCTGTTGCTTTACGGAGTCGAGTCGCGGGTGAGGGAATTTGGCCAGCCTGATGACATGGCATGGTCTGTTGGGCATGTTTGATTAGGCATGGCGGCATAAGCCACATTCGCGTCGTATCGAATGGGAGGAAAGGCGAATGTGCAAAGCCACCGGGGCGGATTTTACAAAAGTTGACAGCCAAACAGAGGTTGTAAAAGCGGCACCCCATGCTAAGTCACGTGGTTCCTGA
Source organism: Fusarium decemcellulare (assembly GCA_013266205.1). Taxonomy (NCBI): domain Eukaryota; kingdom Fungi; phylum Ascomycota; class Sordariomycetes; order Hypocreales; family Nectriaceae; genus Fusarium; species Fusarium decemcellulare. The sequence continues at coordinate 4,028 of JAAGWO010000269.1, forward strand.
CTTTCAACTCTGGATATCAGAAGAGGAATTTACTAAGCCACGTATGACAGACTGCAACTGCCGAATCGATGGGTCGAGACTCCTCAAAAGCTGAGACTTCTCGAATCGGAACGACGCATACTACCCCCGGGCTGTTCGCCTAAGCTCATCTCCAACCTACCATGCACTTAGTCTGGTTTGGGAGTTCTTTTGAGTAATAAGCATATTTTGCAAGTCTGGGGTACTCTAATGAATTAATCTCTAACATACACATTCTGCTAACTACAGAGCTGGAGGGGGAATTACAACAGAGTGACCAGTTTTAGGGCAGTTCAAAACATATAGTTATGTAGGCCTTGACCATCCATCACCTCATGGTGTCCCTAAGAATTGTTCCAGGTCGGAAGGGAATTCAAAAGTAGGATTATTAAACATGCACACTTGTCACAAAGGTTCTTCAAGATGCGAGCCGAGGCATTCTGTCGTTGTTTTTTGATTCCATTACCAATAACTTCCTAATGAGGCCTACCCTAAGCCTTGACAAAGAATACCGACGATCCGCGAGGTTACACTCCAGCGGACTTGACGATGCGACACCCTGTATGCTTTTCCTATGTCCGTCAATTCAATCCTCACCGGTTCCCCTATGTCCGACGATTCCATTCACTGTCACCCAAAAGTTCTCCTTCACGGCCCCCAACATGTCTCATTCCCAATGTCGACGAGTTCTGCAGATCAACATCGTGATGCTCGCCCTGAACATGTCCGGAGGAAGGAGTACGGCCGAGTTCAATAATCAAAAGGATCACGGTGCAGCCAAGGTATGGTCAGCAAGCGTACACGGATTAGGCATGGTGATGGCAGGCGCAGGGCATATAGCTGAGACCTGAGGCTTTGCCAGCTGTGCCAATCGTGTCTCAGTATGGACGATCAACGATTGATACGTCAGCGGGCTACAGCTACACGAATTCCCATTTCGGATGGCGCTTACGGGTGCCAGTGTATGTGGAATCAGGAAGGCCATACGAGGGCTCAGCTTTGACAGGCTGCAAAAAAAGTCCGAACTAGCTTCGCTGTTTGTGCATTGTTTGCGGGTCTATGATCATCGTGATTATTTCTGTACCCTTGTGGCCTCGCCCATTGTTACCTCAGCCAGAGCGTCAGCCATTGATCACAATTTAGACAGAGCTGGTATGCAAGGCTCACTGCTGACAACAACCTCCAGGATTAATCTCTCAGGGCGGCCGCCTCGGGGGAATATCGCCGATCGTCGATCCACAAGGCTGTGCAGGTGAGCGATCGTCCAGGGGCTGATTGTTTTTGGTGCCATTCTGCATTTAAAGGATCCTGCTGCCTGTCACCGGGAAACAGGGATCGTCGAGCCTCGAATAGAGTGCCGCCGTTTCATTTGACGAGTGCGCGCTCCCGTCCCTCCCCGCGCGTGTGTCCGTAGGGCTTTCACATTGATTGACATCAGGCTTGTGAAACGACTCAAACGAGGCGTAGTCGATAATGGCTGTGTTATTCAAAGCTTAGCGGCGCTTCAGCTGAGACAAAACTGCTCAGCTCTACTCCTTTTACCTTGAACGATCGACAGCCGGAAAATATTGTGACGTCACGTCTGGCCTTATAGTCGCAGTAGCGGACATTAATTCAACTCCACCGTCGCGGCGCTTCTGAATCCTTTCTCCCTCTCGCCGACCCACGTGCACGGGCTCGTGGGCTCATCCCCAGCCTTTGATAGAATAATCCCAGTCCCGACCTTCCGTGTCGATCTGTCTTGGCTCGTGTCTCTTTTGAGTATTCTTTGAGCTACAATGATGTAATCTATCTCTATGAACTGCCCCTTGCGGAAGTCGACCAGGGCGATCGAACCCGCTTTTAGGCCCGGTAGTTGACATGTCTTGTCTAAGCATAAGCAGGGATGGGCCTCCTGTCTGCCCTAGCGCTTACAAGGTCAGACGGCATTTGGGGGAGACAACAAGGGATGAAAGATGCATAACCTCGTTTCTGGGCTGTGATAGTTCGTCGGTTAAGCTTATTGGCCCATGCTGTTTCGATCATCGCGACTACAAGCGTCGCAGTTTGACAAGTCTTGCGATTTTTGAGGCCGAGGCAACTTGTTGACGAGATATTCCCAAAAGAGCAGCTCGTAGTTTCAGCCAAGTATATAAAGTACCATCGGTCCCGCTTCAGTTTCGTTTCTCCTCATCATCAAACACCAGCTCCAGCATCAATCACCTCTTCACCACACTCTTCAAACAACCCCATTCAATCACCATGCACAAGACTTTTGTCACCGCTGCCGCTCTCCTGAGTGCCGTGGCCGCTTCGCCGGTCACCAACATCTCCAAGCGCGATGTCATTGGAGCTCTCGACCAGAGCGCCAACGACATTGAGCTCAAGTTCCAGCCCAAGCTCGACTTTGACAATGATGGCTGCTACCAGACTTCTGCCATTGACAAGGACGGCAACGTCAACCCTGGCCACGACGCCACTGGCACTCCTGAGGGTGACTGCCGTGACCCTCCTCAGCTGGACAACAGCAACACCTACTCCCGCAAGCGCTGCAACAACGGCTTCTGCGCCATCATGTAAGCTCACTTTTTGCCATGATTCCAAGACATTTACTAACCAGGTCAGGTACGAGTACTACTTTGAGAAGGACCAGGCCGTAGGCGGCAGCTTCCTCGGTGGCCACAAGCACGACTGGGAGAACATCGTCGTCTTTGCCCAGGGCGACAACATTGTCCGTGTCGCTCCCTCTTGCCATGGCAAGTACGACGGCGCCAGCAACCAGTTCCCGGCCGACGGCACCAGCCCTCAGCTCGTCTACCACAAGGACGGCGCTGGCACTCACTGCTTCCGCTTTGCCAACGACGACGACATCGCCAACCCCGAGAACCCCCGTGGCGAGTTCTTCAAGGCCGCTCTCGTCGGCTGGGACAACTGGCCCACCGCTGAGCTCAAGGACAAGATGCTCAACAACTGGAAGGAGGGTGTTGGACCCAAGCTCGACGACGAGTTTGGCGACTCGCTCAAGGCTGCTGCTGGCGATGGTGTCAACGGCTTTGACCCCTTCAAGGACGAGTAAGCGACTTTTGATGGCATGATTGGATGAGTGGCCATGGGCCAGATGTTTGGAGATTGATGTATATACTTCTCATTCACTTATATGATATGGCTTGGATGGTTTCGATCAGTACATACGCACAGGTAGCAAGGGTGGACATGGACACTCTTTATTGAATTAACTATTTGCATGCAAATTCTGAAAGAATATTCAAGTGAAGCTTGGGTTTAGACTGTCTGCAAAAGATGAACAGTCTCTTTGTTGTGATTCAAGATGGTATTCAGCAATGTCTACTACACTGACCAGACATGGCTTACCAGTAGCTTCTCATGCACCGAGAGAGTGTGCCGCCACCACCAAAATAGTAAAAATCAAAGAAGTTAAATGTTACCTTTAAAATATCGACTATCGCAAGCTATTGAAGCCACACACGTGCTGTGACAAGGGTGGCCAGTGGGACATCGGAGGATTGTCAGCACTTAGAACGTGGACGTTTGGTGGGCACAACAGCCTAGAACAACGGCTAAATCGGAGCTATTGCGACCGTAGTAATCAGTGGTTGTGTTGTGTGTGTTGTGTTGAGGATTTGAATCCTTTGTATTTAGTTCCAGAGACGCAGTGTATTGCGAATGGCGCCGTGTACTCAACCCGGAGGCGGTACGTTCTTCACACATTTTTTCTGGGTTGAATCTGATATGTGTAATTGTTGTTCATCGGAAGGATAACATTCGTGTATGAGTGGTCTTGAGACCCTAGATTTCTTGCATCGTAGCGTACCCGTTGCTTATGACTGCCCGTTCCCATCACCGAATCTCAAGCGTCCTCTGCAATACCCTATCCTTCTTCTCATACTCCGTCTTTCCCGTCGTAGGGACCAACCTCAAAATTTGATCAAATTTCTCCCCCTTGCCCGGATACCTTTCATCAAACACGTCAACAGCTCCCCAGAACGCTTTCACATCATTTGGCTGGTCCAGCACCATGGCCCCCAGGCGGACAAAATACCTGTTACCCTCTTCATCCTCACGGCAGTCGAGAATAAGGCAGTGAACAGGGTTAACAACCCGCGTCGTGTCTACAAAGACGGGGACAGCGTAAGGTTCTTTACACTGCGTGGCCTCTTGCTTAAAGTTGACATCCCAGTAGTTTTTACTCTCAACACTAATCATGCTTCTCTCGTCCTTGCTCAAGTCGGGAAATTTCATACCTTCCACAAGACCGAAGCCCATGATAGGTAGAAGCGAGCATCGTAGTCTGATAAAAGAGCCTGGCGCGCAGCAGTACTTGAGACCGTTTGCTGCACCGTCCGGATGGAAATCTGGGTGGGGGTCAACTTTTGCTTCCAGGACCCGGACGAAACTGTCGTCGAGAGGTACATATTGCTGTGGCTCAACGAGAGCATCTTTGATGGAGCACCACGACCAGGTTGGGGCAACGTATTTGTCGAACCGCTTTCCAGCAGCTGGAGGCGCGTTGCCGCTCAGTTGGTGGTGCTGAACTCTTGAGGTTGCTCGCCAGGCCAGCTGCCCTTCTATACCTGGTCGCCACAGGCCAGCAAGGAACAATGGTTCGGATGATATTTTGAGTTTCTCATCCATCTTTGTTTGCATTTCTTCAATCTTCACTTCGTCTTTCTGGTCTTCTCCGGAGCCGCGAGTTTTGTGATCCCCAGCTTCAGCATCAACCGTAGCCTGGAAAGCCCTGTCAAAGCACTCCACAATGCCAGCCAGCGCGACGAGCTTGTCCGAGTCATAGCTGAGCCTCCCCGGGGAATAACTTCTGATGACTTGATTCCAGTGACTGAGGATATCCTCCACAGACAGATCCTCCAGGTCGTCGTTCCGTACGCCCAAGATCAAGTCTTTGACATCGCTCAGGTTGTGGCTATAAGGACCTTGTCTTCTTATCGGATCTCCCAAGGGAAGTCGCTCGCATGCGCACATTGAGCAGCATTCAAACGCTACCTGTTCAAGACCAAGATGGAGAGCCCTCGGAGCCAGCGCTCGTTCTTGGAAAGCCCAGGCGCGCCGATTCAGTGGAGTGTTTGCCAGGCGAGTCCACCAGCTGCGAAAGTCGGAGACGCAGTAATCGCCGGAAAAGGGACCGCCCCAAGCGCGTCGCACCCATATCGGCAGCCACGCCTTGCGGTCACGTTTTTCTTCGACCGAAAAGAGACCGTCATGGACATCAGAGGCTGCAGTTGCGCATATGCTCAGCCATGCGTTTCCATAGACCGAGGCCATGCGACCTGCCTCGATGGCCCAGTCCTCCGGATCATCCTGGATGATGCAGAGAGAGTCAATCCAGAGGTATTTGTGCCCCAGTAATTTAACCACTCTGCAGGCATCTAGAAATGTCCGTGGAAGATCATCAACGGAGATCGAAGTTTTGAAAGGTTCGAGAGTCTCTTTGGTGAGTTGCAGCGGGCTTCCACCACCCCAGCAGTGGCTGAGGGTCAGGTACTCGACACGATCTGGAACATCTGCGCCTTCAACTAGGTGGATCTCAAGCGGCTCAGAGTTGGGGCTTATATAGATCAGCCGTGAGGGCTTCCATGATGTATACTTTTTCCACTTGCAAAAGTTGTGATTTGAGGTGCAGTGAGCGAGCCAGGCTCTAATCGTCTTCCAGGCAAAGTCGTCATGATCTGATTCGGCCAGGAGACCCGTATTGATGTATTGTGCATCTTTTATCAGTTACTCTTTAGTATTTGCAACATATTTGTTCCTTGGTAGAACATACCGCCAGTCTTGACCAAATCAAGCGTCGCCCAGATAGGCCCCATATGCGGCCATGCAATCCGCTGTTCGATACTGCACCGTTCCCAATCATGTAAACTGACGAATTGCAGTAGCACATCTTCAGGCTCAACACGCTCTTGGACCAAGGGATGGAGTTCACGGGCTACGTCCTGGCCCGCCTCGCCCAGATCCTGGGCTGACTGCTCTAGGGCCCGCATCCACATCGCACAGAACCCGCAATAGGAAGAGGCATCGACAAGTTCTGATAGAGCCCGTGTCAGAAATGGTGCGCCCGACTCTGGGGGGTTTGTTAAGGCATCGTGGCAAAAGTCGCAGAGGGTGCCATCTTGCTTGGTGAGTAGCTTGATGAGATCGTTGCCGGTATCTTCTTGGCCATCAGCCATAGTGGAAGAGGGTTCTGTATCTAATATGACGGCAGTTATCACGGAATGTGATACATTTGTTTTATCATGAACCGTGAATGGGGTTCCGTGGTTGAAATAGATAGGCCATTGCTTACGGGGAGGATGAGGCGCAGCAGTAAGCGAGACGATGTTGCCTAATGCACATGACATGGTTGCCATCGACGTCATATAGAAGAATTCACGGTTCTAATATTCCTCGTGAATCTTTTATTAGAACCGTTAACTTGGTCAAACTAATTGAGAAGGAGGACCTATATAGTAAAAGAATATATATTGATAACCCGTGATTTCTAATAGTAGCTTCCCTTTACTTATATATATTCCTATTAAAATAAATTATTTATTACCTTTTAACAAATATAGTTATCTTATTTTATTGCGAACTAATAATCTTTTAAGATAGAAATAAAATTATAGTCCTAGGTCTCAGTGTACAACCTGACTTTCTAATTTAACCTTTCGTGCTATAGATAGTAATATTAGTAGCTATACTACAGAATATAATTTTTATATCTAAAGAGGCTACTGTTCCTCTTAAGACAGGTAAAAAGGCTGCCTAACACC
>JAAGWO010000270.1:0-65295 GCA_013266205.1 Fusarium decemcellulare
CACCACGACCGGGACAAGAAGCTTGAAGCCGCAGGCCTGACGGCCGACGAAGCTGCCAGCCTTGGAGATAAGAAATGGATGAGGGTGAGATTGACAAAGGACAATTTCCAGAATATTGCCAAGACGGCAAGGGACTTTGAGGATTACTTTCATGCTGTGAGGGGGCATGATAGTGATATCGCCAAGCACATGTCACTGCGGTATGATGAGCTCGACGGTAATGAGCAGGAGCTACAAGCGTCTTGGCTAAGAAAGGACTATGGACAGACTCGGCAACCTATTTCGCCTCAGGTTATCAAGGCGGAGAAGAGTTCGCCCCATTTATCCCCTCCTCCTAGGGATAGACAAGGATCACGCATGAGGCGTGAGCAGCGCAGTCCCTCGGACTCCTACAGTCGGAGAGCGCAGTCAAGAGAAGAGCAAGATTGCGGGGAGGACGAGCAATCGGAGAAGGAAGACGACGATATCTTTGAGGAATCTTCGTCTGACGATGACTAGGCGACGATATCCTATAGTCTTTCTAAACAATCGCATCTCATGACGCCTTTCCAAACTAACAGTTGCTATCTGTTTCCCGAATTTCTTTTTCAACGCGAGGTCATCTCCATGTCAGTTACGTTGGTAGAAATTTCTCGAATGCCAGGGTATAGCACAGTCGCGGCACATACTACCGATCTTTAGTCTATTGGTCAGTGCAGAAACGGCGTCTTGTTCCATTGTTACCCACGCTTTCGGCGTTTCATTTCGGCGTTCTTTGATAGAAACACATTCGGCCCGGAAATCCGAAGCACGGTATTCTCGGTGACAAGGGCTTTTTCTTCTTCTCCGAATGGCATTCTGCCGTTTGTGTAACCATGCGCCTAAGAAGGTAAATAGCATCTATATAGTATTGCTGTCATCTATTAAGGCCATTAACCTATCGACTCAATCGTAAACTTCAGTTTCTTATCGCAAACCTCAACACTTGCCCTATCTTCTCCATACTTTTTCAAAAACTCCTTGACATAGCCCCCTGGCGCCAGTACAGCATGGGAATCAACAGTTGGCTGCAGCGCAAGACAGAGACATGGTCTCGCTCGTGGCTTCTGAGCAACACCGCCATCCAATATTATAGCGCCTGTTGTGGCGCAGCATCTGTCATCTTCTTTGTTATTTCGTTTGCCATCGCCGACTTCATACCACCGCCCCCACCATCCTGGGGTGCTGAGAGGATTGCGCAGTTTTACCAAGACCACACTCAACGAATTCATGCTGGCGCTGCCATCAATATGATTGCTGGTGGTTTCTACTTGCCCTTTTCGACAGCCATCTCTTACCAAATTCGCCGTGTTCCCAAGATACCGTATATAGTCCACCAAGTCCAACTGGCATCGGCATCGGCTGGTATCTGGACTTTTATGCTGCCTGGCATTGTCCTCGCCATCGCGTCATATCGTCCCGATCGGCCGATAGAGATCACCCATGCCTTGAATGACTTCTTTGTAAGTAAGCCTTGGGAGAACTAGGAGAACTAGGAGTAACGCCAATTGACTGTTCCAATTGCAGTGGCTCGTTGCATTTATGCCTTGGCCTACCTTCATGGTGCAGAACTTTGCTTTTGCATACGCCATCATCATCGACAACCGCAAGAAACCACTATTTCCAAAAGAGCTCGCCATCATCAACATTCTTATGCCAATAATTTTCTCTCTTGCGACAGGCATGCACACTGTATACAGCGGACCCTTTGCATGGAACGGAGCAATTACATTCTATCTAATCGGCTTTACGTTCTTAGTGCAGGTATGCGTCGACTCACTTTTCCTGGCCCTGGCTGCTCGGGAGGAAGAGAGAAGTGAGATGATGGAAAAGGATTCTCAGTCAAACGCAGCTACGGAGTCAAGCGCCGTATAAATTCGAGCCATCAACTCTGAGCTAGCACTTGTCTCGAAATGCAAGCTCGAGATCTAAAAAAGCCTACACGGTGGTGAGAGGGGAATGTTTGAAACGGGCTACCTTATGCTTCCATATCAGGAAGAATGGCACGGTGTGACTGAGGGGGATCAGATTGAAAGAGATCAAATGATCTAGGCCACTAAGGCAGCCCTCAGAGATGCTTTCAACAACGCATCGTTATACTTAATTCTGGCACCAATTTGAATCTTGATTGTACCTACTTCCTCCTTCTAACGACCTGATTAGTTGTTTATATCATTATCAATCGACTTTATGTAAAATGGCCAAATTGATCTACCTTAAAATCTCAAGGCGGTTTATATCCATCGGATCTGGAAGTAAAGGATTGACATAGGTCCAAGTTTGAAAAGAGGACGTACAGCAGCTACACGAGAGGCTAAGGTCTGAAAATCATATACTGTGCATTGAGAACTCGACATAGACAGATTCTTTCTTTGGTGGTAAAACCCTACTCGATACATAGTAACGTGCAAGCCTTGGAACTCATAGCACATATTTATAGAGTGGAGAGCGGTCTCCAAGGTCAAGGAGTTGCTCTACTAACGTCAGTACGCGTCTAGCTTCATACAACCTCCGAGAGACTCGGGTTGGGGTCTTACGTTCAGTGTACTTCACCATGATCTCTTCCTCTGACATTCTGGACCGTCGCTTGTTCTCCTTGTCATAGGCAAAGCGTAGCACAAGAGTACACACAATTGCCAATGCGAGGCACGCCAAAGATACGCCGTAACCCGTTCGGTAGCGAGGTGCTTCTCTGTCCATGTAAATATTGGAGCCGATCATGCCTCCTAGGTTGCCCAGCGTAATATTCATGGCAATCCCGGTGGCACGCTTCCAAGTCGGGGAGAGATTGTTTGACGTCCAAGACACCAAGGAAATAACCGCTGGATACATGCCGGCCGGAAAGGTGAAAAGAAACGCATATGTAAGCCCTGGGTATCTTGGCTGGGGGATCGCCAATAGACCAACCGCTCCCACTAGTGAGACAGCGTAGGGTAGGGCAACAAAAGGCCATCGTCTTTGACGCCGATCGGCGATCCATGATACCATCAGAGTAGCCCCTACCCCAACGGCATAAATAGGAATAGTAAGGAGTTGCGCTTTAGCCGAAGAGTATCCCAATTGATGGATGATAGTGGGTGCGGTGAATATGAATCCGTAGATTGGCACCCTACACAGTGGCGACTCTTTTAGCATATGAGCCATCAAGGTTAATCCGTTTTATGGGCCGAAGCTTACGTATTTCCCCAGTATATAAAAACTGTGAACCAGATTTTCCAGTCGGCGAAGGCCGACCTGAGGAACATCCACTTGAAACCCTCTGATGTCTGCACTGTACCCGACGCAGTGCCCGAATCTTGCTCCAGGCGGTTCCTGATGAATACCTTCTCTTCCGTCGTCAGGAAGTGCGCCGTCTGGGGCGAGTCGGGTAGCGTCCATGGGATTGTCATGCCCACCACACAAGTCAAGATACCCTCGCAGATGAAGATCCATCGCCATCCCTCCAGCCCTCCTATTCCATCCATCTTCTCTAGTGCAAATGCCAAAAGCCCGGAAAAGGCACCAGCCAAAGAAGCTGCCGAGAAGAAGATGGATAGACGCCATTGAATCTCAAATCGACAGTACCACTCACCGACAAGGTAGCTGGCAGCCGGGAAAAAGCCAGCTTCGCAGGCTCCCAAAATGACACGCGTAGCCAGCAAGGAACGATAACCTTGGGCAAATCCGGAACCCACGACAACCTTTCTCGAGTGTTATTCAAATCGGGAGAAGAAAGACAAAGCGTTGGGGAAACCGCACTGATCCCCATGACACAACAATGATGCACATCCAGATAGAAGGCCTCATAAGTTTTAGGACAATGTTGCTAGGCACCTCGAACAAAGCATAGGGAATGAAAAAGAGCTATAATTTGCATGCATAAGCTAGGGACCAGATAGTCGACAAAGTTGGACAAGAGGAGGGTAGACATCGTAGGGAAAGGCAAGAATACCGTAAGTATTAGGTTGTACTGCTTGCTCGTGAGACCCAGGTCGTCATTCATTCCCGCCACCTTGGCATTGCCAATGTTGCTGCGATCAAGGTAGGAGAGCGTGTAAAGCAGCGTCAACACAGGTAGAAGTCTCCAGTCGATTTTACGCAAGAGTCTGGCTGTGGACTTATCATTGTAGCGGGGAAGGTTGTTTTCGTCAAGGCCATCATGACCTCGGAGCGCGTAGTCGACGTCCTCGAGTCTTTTCACCTGCCCAGCTTCTTCTTTCTCCATGCTGAGTCTAAAAACTTGGGGCAATGCCGGTTGTTTGTAAAAACAAGATCGAGAAAAGCCTTCACCAAATGGAAAATGAGTTATATTCTTTAGTCTCGGAGTTCAACTCCGGCGGGTGTCATGGCCGCTGATTGTTCCTCATTTCCGTGACTACCATGCTCAGCTGCATCATTACGTAGGTAGCTATCGCTGGTTAGGTACCCGAGGTCAACGCGACACGGTCAGAGAAGTACCCTCGGCAACCACCTGCAATGAGGGCGGCTGCAGGGTAATTCGCCTCATCTGATATTGCGACTTTATGTTCTTTAATATGTACATGTGGGAATTTGTCGCTGTATGAGCTATGGGTAAAAAAACTAACGTGTTTTATTTAATGTTGGTCAAAGTTTAGGGCCCTTATAACTATGTTTTCGAGGCACAAATTAATAGTACCATTTGGGCGATTATTTTGCCCGACTACGTGTTTAGTCTTTGCTTGCGTAGTGCAGGACTGATGGTTTTCTCCGTCGGTTGTCCAAAATTGCAGAATCGTCGTCAGTGTATTCTTATGCTGCTCTCAAGCCACTCATCATGATAGCCGAGCAAGGCTGGCTTGCATCCTGTACTAAAGATTGGAAGCCTCGGGTCGGCGCCAGCCATCGCTCAATTAATCGTTCCCGTTTAAGAAAAGAGTTATAACTCACACGTCGCTTGTTTTAGTCTCATTTCCTTGTTTCTGATTGATACTCAATGCCTGGTGCTACAGTCAGTCAGTTGCTTGTACTTGATGATGGCGCACATCTTTCAGCTGGTATCACGTACCCAGGTCGTATCCTTGGCCATAGCTAAGAGATGGATACTGAGCAGGGTTCAGGGCCGGCATAATGCACTGTACCCTGCTTGCCGAGTGAAACAACCACGGTTGAAAATTTAGGGCAGGCTAGCTACCTCTAGCCTGGCTTTTCTGCACCCCAGACCAGACGTCCAACCCCGCATTCTGGGGATCGGAGATGGTTTCTTGGATTTGACATTGATGATTGAGTAAGAGAGTCAGTGAGACTTTGCTCAAGTGATAACGCTGGATTCATACGCCTTCTGTTTTTCTCCGTCGCCCCAATACAGGCTCTCATCATCGCATGGCTGAGATGACAGTGCCTTCGTCAGCAACGGCGCCGGCTCGACGTGCCGCTATCGCATGCCAGAGTTGCCGGCTGCGCAAGGTCAAGGCAAGTCGCAATCCTATTTCCCTTGTTCTCATTCTTCCCTTCCGACAGCCGGCCCTAACCAATGCTGTCCAGTGCGATGCTCAGTCGGCATCGTCAGGCCAAGGCTGTGGGCCTTGTCGTCGAGCTGGACAGGAATGCTTGCTAGATCCATTGTCCGACGGAAGAAGGTTCGTCTCTTGTCCATAGGCACGACCTCGTTGACTAGAGTCCGCTGAGAAGTCGCGACAGGTCCGTCAGCCGCAGGTTCGTCCACAGGCTCCAACAACGCATAGAGACGCTCGAGGCTCTCAACCATGGAGGCGCCGCAGCATCAAGTGCAGGCTCGAGTCACGATCAAGACGAGGGCGTAGACCCTACACCTGCCGCCTCTATGCTACCGGACGCTCCGAGGTAACTTCGCTCCCTGAAGACAGCGACCCAAGTTCGGGTCCGAAATATGGATGCGACCTGTCGCTGACATTCTGGAGCATGACCAATACTCTACCACCTCCCCAGGACAACGACGCCGGCGAGCCAGCCCAACCAAGAATGCCCCCGATGTCGAATACTCAGCCTCAGCCTCAGCCTCAGCCTCTGCCCGTATCAGTCGTGGCAAATGGCAGCTCACCAGAAGCCCCACGAGGCCGCTCACCCAGCTTCTACGGGGCGACGTCTCACCCTCATGTCGTCTCGCCGGGCGACGAGTCTGAGTCTCTTGCCACAGGAGGTGACGACGCTGATGGGGTCAATATTGATTTAGATCCAACCTCAACCCACCTGCGCGACCACCTATTCCAGTCTTTTTTTAAATATCAGACACTATGGGTTGATGTTGTGGATAAGAAGACCTTCTTAGCCCATCAGGCGAATGGCGACGACTCGCGCTGGTACTCGAGGTTTCTGGAAAATGCAATCCTGGCTTGCGGTACGAGGCTGAGTACGTCGAAATCTGTACGCGCTTTGGGCGCCATGTTTTGTGCCAAGGCCAAGGAGCAAATCCTCGCGGCAATGTCTGAGCCGACACCAGCGAACCTACAAGGCTTCATGTTGCTTAGTGAATACGAAGTCACAAAGGGCAACAACCGCCTGGGATGGATGTTCTGTGGCAAGTGCGCCCTGAAGAGAGCTGCTTTCCATCTATCGTAACTGACTCATGTAGGTGTGGCCTGTCGGATGCTATCCGATCTTGGATTGCATGAACTTGCAAGCTCCCCAACAACGACTCCCGGCGCGGCCCAGGACGTTACCGATGAAAGTGATCTAGCCTATGCCCTGCTGTCGGCTTGCTTTGTGTATGAGGGCGTTTGGACGCTGTACCTTGGTAGGCCTAGCTGCATCCCAAGATCTTTCGTGAGCGTCGTGGATTCGCGCTGTAGGGAGGGTCGCAAGTCGGATTCACCATGGCTCAACGCCTGGGTAGGCCTTTGCGTGCCCATGGACGAGATAACCCACGCCCTCAATGACCAGTCACTCAGCAAAGCCGCGAGATGCGACCTACTACGCAAGCTCTTCAAAACGGTCCAAGAGTGGTATGACAAGCTTCCGCCAGAGCTGGCATACAACGAGAATCGTCTCACAAGTATGGACCTGGCCGGGTACGGCTTGCACACCCAGTTCTGCAAGGTCCAGATCCTCATCAGGCGAGCCCTGTCCAACTCATACAACCCCAGGAAGCGACAACACTCTCAGATGATCTGTGGCCAGGACACTGGGGAACCACCAGACCATTCGCAAGCCATCATTTACCAATATGCTCTCCGCATAGCCCGGTTGGTTGTTACCTACCGAGAAGTGTTTGGGCTCGAGAAGATCCCATCCATTGTACTCGACAACGCCGTCGTGGCAGCCACTGTCATGGTTCAACACCTCAACAAGGCAGAAAACGAACACGACCGGCAGACCCAGATGGTATGGCTTCGGCAGCTGGTCAAGAGCATGGAGGCGGTGCAGCCTCATTTCCCAATTGTAGGGCGTATGCTCGATTCGCTGAAGCACATCTGCGGAAAGGGCGCCGTTTCAGACATTTTCACCCCTGGGCGTCGTCCCTCAACAAATGCTGCCTCTCTTTACGAGCCACCCGCTCCCGGGCTATCTGCGGACCTCAACTCTGGCACATCCAAGACTCAACAGTTCTCTATGGAGCTGGGGATTAGTCCTGATATTACCTGGGAAGGATTCGATCTGGATGGCGCTTTGGGGGTCTTCTCGCCGGGCGGATTTGACGAGTCGATGATGCATTTCCCTCCGCCAGAAGCCTTGATGCCAGTCCTAGCTCAAATGCCCCCCGGTTAATAAGATCAACGCTGAACTTCTAGTGTCGTGCTCTCTATTTCCAAGTTTGCACCGAATGCTTTGGGGCTGATTATAATACCATAATGTTTATGTTTTCAACGAGTTAATACCTATGCAAAAGCAACTATTCGTTCCATCTATCTCTCAAATACCCGATCATGTAGCTAGTCGCACAAGAAATGACCATTCAAAGCAACCTTCCTACCGCACCTGTCTTAGACATTTGTAATACACCAACGCAGCTGCAGAATCCTCAAACAAATCGTGTCTTGGCCATAATCTGTTCTCTCCAGTACCAAACGGCCGACATGGTAGCACCGGGGCCTAGGATGATGCTGCTAAAGGCGATGAGGGCGGTGGCTTGTCCCACATCGACAATTGAGCGACCCATTCGGTTCAGATCCCATACCGCCATGCATTGCCAAGCGAATGTGGCAACCTCAAACCCCCAGAAATCTGTCAAGAAAATGTTCCGAAGGCCCTCGCCAAATGCTTTGGGCTGCGCCGTAAAGTCGGGCCAAAAGACTGATGCCAGGCTCATGTCGGGCGACAGAACAATTTTACCAACGCAATAGATATGAAGGAACAGGCCAAGCACGCCGGTAAAAATGTACAGCTTCTCGAGATGCGCAATGTCTGGCAAGGGTGTGGCAGCTTTCTTGGGGGCATCTATGAGCTTGTTTTTCCGGGAGTAGGCGTAACCCAGCGTGCCGCAGATAATGGGAATAAACATGGGTGACGGCTGCCAAAGGGCCTCAAAGTTCTGGATTGTTGACTGGCCACTCCACGGTAGGAACATGAGGAGTGTAGGAAGGGCGTAGCCGATGCCCACCGCCCACTTCAGTGACACGGCAAATTGAAGTGGTACCTCTCGGTTCAGAGGCCACCAGTACGTTTCTGGCTCGGAAACGTACGTGTAAACAGCGTAGTAGATGGGCATATAGATTCCAACACCAGCCCACTGGACAAGCGAGAGCCAGAGGGTAAACCTAGTGGTCGATTAGTGAGATTACCAATGTAATGAACGTCAGTGCCAGTACTTACAATGCTAGAGGGTTTAGCTTGTTGCGCCTGCGATACGCCTCTACAGACCACGCCGTGATGGGCTGAACAAGCATTCCGAGTAGATACAATTGAATCATGCCAAAATTAGGATCCCAGTTCTTTAAGCCAGGCATGTATACTGCTGCCAGAAACATCAGGTAGTCGTCGATGGCCTTGATGCCAATGTACTTGCGCTTGAGGGAGAATTCTGGATCGTATGTATACTTTCCAGTGGTCAAGGTGGCTTCCAAATGATCTCCTAGGCCATAATGAGCAGATCTATTCCACATGCCGTAGTGAACAAGAGCAGCAATTGCCAGGTAGAATGCAATGAAATACCACTTCTTGATACCTCTGGCCGCCGGGGTGCTCAGAAGCTCGTCTTTGTAAGGCACAAGCCGTGGGCGGGCAATCAGTTGTGGTGTGTCTAGCTTTTCGGCGAGGGGCATGTTGCGCGAGAAGTTGAACGTGACATCCTCGGTGTCGGTTAGCGGCAGTAGATGAAACGCTGCAAACTCGTGAAAGGGCGTGTCAAGCATCTCGCCTCGCTGCTGTTCGTGCGAGTGCTGCACGAGGGTGGCGGCTCTCGCCTGGCGGGTACGCTGAGTTCGGGCAAATGCGCGTTCAATCTGTTCCAGTGTCGGCTTGGCACCTTTTGACCGCCAAAGCTCTTTGACTAGGGCGTTGACGAGACAGGCAGACGACTCGACGGCAGCATTGCCACCGTGGCCAGAGATGGGGTGCATCTGGGACTCGTCAGCATGGACCCACTACTATTGATGGGGTGGCACTATCTGTACTGTACCTTGTGAGCAGAGTCGCCAATGGTGATGATTCGCTTGAAATACCACTGCTTGAAGACGTATTCCTGTAAGGGCAACAAGGCGGACGAGACCCTCTTGTCCAAGACCTCCTTGAACTTCAGGCCCGGCGTGATGTCGTCGTTCTCTACCTGTGCGAGGAGCCGCTTCTCATCTTCTTTGGTATACCTGGGAATGTCGTCACCGTACTTTCGTTGCGCCAATTTGAAGAAGTAGAACCAATAGACGCGACCCTCGGGGCCGCCATTGAGGATATAGGATTGATGCTTCTTAAACACAGAGTTGGATGCCCCGGGTTCAATTCCGTCGCATGGATTCGAGATTCCAAAGACACATCCGTAGTCGCAAGGAACGGCTACAGGAAGGTTAGGACTGTTGACATGGGGGGTCGTCACACCATGGCCAGACTCACAAGCGCCGTCATCAGATGGAACCCACCCGGGTGACATCTTGTTTGCAATCCTCCACATTTCTCCCCTCACAGTGCTATGGATTCCATCAGCGCCAATTAGGATATCTCCTTGGTAGCTGGAACCATCCGATGTCGTTACAGAGACCCCATTGTCAGACATGTCAACGTGTTCGACACGTTTATTGACAAGGACCTTTGTCTTGTCGCGGATATTGTCGTAAAGGACTTTGAGAACCATTTGGCGATCCAAGAAGGTGATAGGGTAGCCGTGTCTAAACAATATCAACGCTCTATCACCTTCATTTCAGCAGGGAGAAGCCATACCTTTCACACATAGAATGGTTCATGCCTCGGAACTCGCAGATGATGTTGCCGTGGCTGTCCCGAAAATGGAACGAATCGAGAGGAGGGCACAGCTCCAAGATCTTGCGGAATAGGCCGAGTTGGTCCAGGATCCTGTTGCCATGTGGCAGCATGCCGATGCTGGCACCCACTTGCGGGGCAATGTCGGGATACGCTTCGAGGACAACGAAATCAATATTGTGCATCTGGAGCATGTTGGCGATTGTGAGGCCGGCAATGCTGCCACCGCCAATGACGACTTTGAAATCGCTCTTGACACCCATGTTGTCTGGCCGTTGTTATTCCTACTCAATGAGCTGTGTCAGTGGTTGAATGAGATGGGAGAGATTGGGAAGGCGTAACATTACGACAGGGATCAGAAGTAGATAAATACCTACAAAAGGTTATGTGATTAACCTGCCCAAAGGCTGGACTGATTACCTAAACAAACTAAGCATTGATGCTCAATCGGGCCCATAGATTCGGAAGTCCTTCGGCTCCGCGAACCTGGGACGGAAGTCCCTACGTGCAGGACTCTTGGCCGCCGCCGAGATGCCGCGTCCTCCGGCCCCACGCGGCACAGCTGTCGGAAAAGCGGCCCGGCCGCTCGGCACACAAGACCTGACGCAGAACTCTATCTGTTCCTTGCCAGTGGCACTATACAGGTCGGCTTTCTCAGTTGACGAGTATTCAAGGTCTCTTACCGATTCTCGGGCCGTCTTGGCCGACGTCATGTCGAGCTGTCTAAACATTCTGGGATGTCTGGGCAATCGATGAATGGATATGAGGACTCGGACTTCAGTGGAGCTCCACGCTCTCTCTATCGGGCCTCAAGCTACTCACAACCGTTTTCATGTGCCCTGACCCAGACTCATGATGGAAACCTTTCAGCGCAAGACCCTTGTCACTCGTCGCTCGCTGAAGTACACTTACTATGTCTCACCAATCGGCGAATCTACCAAGCTTCATCCTTCATTGCTCTTCCTCCATGGCTTTCCAGACTCGTCGCACCTTTGGGCAGATGTAGTCTCTCAACTTTTAGACCTGCCAAACAAGATAATAGTACCGGATTGCTTGGGATACGCCGGGTCCGACAAGCCGAACGACACGAGTCTATACTCATACAAAGGCCAAAGCGATGATCTGGTGGACATTCTAGATAATGAAGAGGCCAGTCTCACCGTCGTTGTTGGACACGACTGGGGCAGCGCGCTCGCCCAGCGCATGTATCTCTTCCACCCTGAGCTGTTTAGCGGTGTGGTTCTCCTCAATACAGGATACATGGTCCCATCGGATGAGCCTTTCAGCCTCGACGCCGTCAATGAACTCACCGAGAAGACGCTGGGCTACCCGCAGTTCTCGTACTGGAACTTCTTCCTGGGCCCCGATGCTGCTAGGATAGTGGATACGAATCTGGAGAGAATGTGGCAAGTTTTGCATGGCGATGCTCCAGGGTGGATGAAGGACATGTTTTGTGTCCCCAACGCCATGCAGGAGTTCCTGGTCAGCAACGACCATATACCGTTGAAGTCGTATGCTAGAGAAGCCAGATGGAAAGAAGCATTCATGGAACAATTCAAGAAAGACGGATTCGCTTCGGCCCTGCACATGTACAAGGCTACCGCATTCAACATACAATCCAAATCTGACTCGGCTATTCCCAGGGACAGGTTGGCAATCAAAGTGCCGATGTTGTGGTTGATCTGCAGCAAAGATGATGTGTGTGTGCCGGAGATGATGGATCAGGCCAAGAATGAAGGCCTCGTTCCCAAGCTTAAGGAGGTTGTCATTGACTGCGGACACTGGTCACCGATGGAAAGGCCTGAAGAAATCGCGGCGCACATTAGACATTTTGTCAAAGACATGAATTAGCATGATTAAATTTTGGCGCAATTTTCATCTCAATTACTCTTCATATCTCTAGATACTCATGTTACCTTGTTAAAATAATGAGCGTCTTGCCATGCCCTTGTGACCCATGTTCCAAGCCTTGACCATTTTCACCAATCAGGTCATGTAGTGATATCTTCAACTTGTTTCACTTCCTTTCACTTCAGTCATGCATTTGCTTCGTGCAAATAATGAAATCTCAAGTTTCTACGCACTCATGTTAATGAGAATCGTCTTTGGCTCAGTAAATATCCTCAACGCATACTCGCCAAATTCTCGTCCGATACCGCTCTGTTTCTTGCCGCCAAAGGGCGTTTGCATATTCTGTAGGCTGACACAGTTGACGCCGACGACACCTGACTCGAGTGCTGCCGAGACACGTAGAGCTCGCGTGATGTCGCTTGTAAAGACACCAGACATCAAACCGAACTCGGTGTCGTTGGCCAGCTCGATTACCTCTTGTTCCGTCTCAAACGTCTTGATGATACCGACAGGGCCAAAGATCTCGTTTCGATATATCTCAGCGTCATCCTTTGGGTTTAAAAACACCGTTGGCTCCATGTAAGATCCTGTGTCGCCGTGCTGGGCGCCCCCGACCACCAGCTCGGCCTCGGATCTCCCTCTGTCCACCATGTCCTTGACTCGTTTAAGCTGTTCCTGATCAACCATTGGCCCTAGCTTCACAGACGGATCCTGGGGATCTCCCAAGTCATTCGCAGCTTCCTTCATCCTCTTGGTGTATTCTTGTATAAACTTGTCGGCAATGCTCTTTTGGACATAGACTCTTGAGGCAGCAACACAAAGTTGCCCGCTTCGTGTCAAGATACCATTGACTGTCCAAGTCAGTGCATTCTCGATATTGGCGTCTTCGAAAACTACTGCTGGGCTCTTCCCCCCTAGCTCAAGCGTTACTCGCTTCAGGTTTGAGCGAGCAGCCGCCTGCTGAATCTTTCGGCCGGTCGTAACTGAGCCTGTGAAGCTGATCTTACGGATTCTCATGTGTTCGGCAAGCAAGGCACCTGTAGATCCGGGCCCTGTTATGACCTGGACGACTCCGGGCGGGAAGCCAGCCTTCTCAAACAGGGGTGCAACGGCCAGGGACCCCAGTGGCGTTTTTTCGCTAGGCTTTATAATGATGACGTTTCCTGTCGCGAGCGCCGGTGCTGTCTTGAGGAAGAAGCATGCCAAAGGCGAGTTGAAGGGGTTGATGGCCGCGCAAACACCAAGTGGCTCGTGCCGAACCAACTTGACAAACCCTAAGATGGCTGTGTTAGTGATGCCTGAGAAAGAAGAGACTGGAAGAAGCCTTGCCAAGAGCGGCTCACCATCATCGGCAGGAAAATAGTCTCCTTTCTGCTTGTCTGTCCAGCCGGCATAGTATAGAACGCAATTTCTGATGTAGTTCCTCTCACGAATTGGCGCCAGTGAAATCGGGACTCCTGACGTGAGCGAGTCCAGCTCCAGAATCGGCATAAGCTTCTCGTCAAGCAACGAAGCTAACTTGAGAAGACACTCGGTTCGTTGGATTGCTGTGAATTGACTCCAAGGTCCGCGGAAAGCGTCTTCGGCGTACTTGACGGCGGCGTCAACGTCTTCCAGCCCAGCTATAGGGACGTTGTTGATGACGACAGTGTCATCCTTGGGATTCTTGAGAGTGTACGTCTCTTGGTGCCGTGGGGCGGTGTATTGCCCGTTCAGGTACAGCCTGGTGTAGGTGGTTGGATCCAGGCTATCAGAAACCATTGTGATACGACGTTATACAATATGATTAATGTTTGAGCTAAAAGTTGATCTAGTCAGCCTGTCGTGAACTTAGGATCAGTTCAATATGAGTAATGGGGCTTAACTACAGGCACACGTTTAAATGGATTTGCTGACCGATGAACCCGCGTTGATGGCCGAGGTGAGGTTGGCCGGTGTTACGGCCCGACGGCGTTTGTCGGATATCTCTTGCGAGCCCGCCCAAGAACCACGATGGATACCGGTCGGAATAGTCTAAGATTCGACACCAGGTGGAGTCTCACTGTTGGGTCCACGCCGACACATATCCTGTTACGATTACGATTATTATTTGACTTTGTCTTGCCACAGGCAGAGAGGCCAGCCACAACGCCATAGAAGACTTTTGTTCTCATCAGCAGCATCTCTCATCAATCATACGGCTCACTCAATTGACCACAATGGCCGATCAAATGGATGTTTGGGCCCTGACAGAATGGGACAAACCTCTCGAGAAAATCCGGCAACCAATTCCTAAGCCTCAAGGGACGGATGTTTTGGTGAGGGTCACCCACGCGGGCGTCTGCCACTCGGACCTCCACACCGCCGAGGGCTTCTATGATATGGGGGGAGGACAGAGGTTCTACGTCAAAGACCGTGGCATAAAACTGCCAGTCGCACTAGGGCACGAAATACTCGGCGAGGTTGTCGCCGTTGGACCAGACGCCGGGCCTGTCCCCATTGGCTCTCGACAAATCGTGTACCCGTGGCTTGGTTGTGGTTCCTGTACACGATGCAGCCAGGAAAGGGACAATTTGTGTGCAGGGCAGAGGGGCCTTGGGACCCTTCGAAACGGCGGGTTTGCTGAGTATGTGGTGGTTCCGCATCCTAAGTACCTGGTCGATCTGGGCCATCTCGACCCTGCCGTGGCATGCACTTTCGGCTGTTCTGGAATCACAACCTTGAGCGCAGTCAACAAAATCATGCCTCTGCCTCCAGATGAGCCGGTCCTCCTGGTGGGTGCAGGTGGCCTCGGACTCGCTGCAATATCCGTTTTAAAGAGCTTTGGGCACAAATTTATTGTCACAGCCGATATCAATGATGAGAAGCTGACTGACGCTGCTGCAGCCGGTGCAGCAAGGACTGTCAATACCTCCGGTCCTTCAGCGGCCCAAGATATTCTCGCAGCGACCAACGGCCCCGTCATCGCCGTGATTGATTTCGTCAACAGCGCTCAGACGGCGAGAATGGTCAATGGCCTCGTCGCCAAAGGGGCCAAGTGGGTGCAGGTCGGGGTCATGGGCGGCTCGATCGAAATGTCGCTCGTCGCCAACATCTTCAAAGGCCTTACCATCTACTCAAACATCACGGGGGACCTAGAGGAGCTTCAAGCTGTCGTAAAGCTAGCAAAGGAGGGTAAGCTCAGCCCTGTGCCTGTCAACAAGATGCCGTGGAACTCGGTCAATGAAGCGATGGACTTGCTCAGGCAGGGCAAGGTATCGGGACGAGTCGTACTCGTCAAGTAAGTGCAGGACTGCAAAGTAAACCACGATAGATTTCAGGAAACTACGAGATAGTTTGCCTCAGATAGCCGAATGCCCTATCTATAACTACATCTCGACTAAGCCATATCCACGATTGCCTGTGCCGTGTTCAACACTACTTCCTGCCATTCTCTCATAAAGTCATCTTGCTGGTAGTCATCGTGTTCCAAGTCCATGTACCCGGACGGAGACTCGTCCCGTGGAACCACTCCAAAAGCCCGCCCTTGAACATAACATGCGTATGTTAGCAGCTAGCCTCGCACGGCAGAGTTGCTGGTGGATGTTCTTACCGTTAATAGTCGTGTCTGAAGCGATATGCAACATAGTTCTGGCGCAGTCGTCTACTGTGGCAAACTTGACGCCTTTGCCCTCGAGGAAGTCGATGACGTCGTCGGAAAGAATCGGCGTTCGGACGTACCTATTAAGCCTGGTCGTTAGGCCTGGGGATAACCATCGCCTTCTTTCGACTTACCAAGGAGCCACCAGATTGACTCGAACATCTTCCTTCCAGGCAGTGCGACGCAGATTCCTCATCAGACCTCTGGCTCCCCATTTAGATATATTGTACTGTGGTGAGCCCGGCTGGTCGGCGTATGCTGCTATGCTACCCTTGAGAATGAGGCAACGATCGTGATGTGCATCAACTGGCTGTCGCCTGAAGTAGTGCAAGGCCAGTTTCGTTGTGTATACCATGCCCATGAGATTGACCTCGATTGTCCTCAGGTCGGGCTTCTTGGGTTCCGAGGAAGCATCTGAGCGCTCCGTTAGCTAGCGCGTTGTTGACAAGGGGCTTCCTGGCTCCCCAACCTTGAAGGGTAAATAAATCGTCTGCCCCTATGACGCCTGCGTTTGCCACCACAATGTCGCAGCTCTTGGACGGTGAGTTCTTCACCGCGGCTTCAAAGACGGAGACTTGGTCCTCCCACACGCGCACATCGCATTTCACAAACTGCCCCCTGCTGCAAACAGTTTCGTTAGTCGCTGTACGTAATAGTGAGCCCTAGGTGGCAGCAGATACCTCGACAGTTCCAACGCTGCCCGCTTACCAGCCTGTTCATCGTAATCGGCAATCGTCACGTAGGACCTGAGCAACGGTAACATGTAAGCTATCGTGTCGTTTCAGGTAGTATGGAGGCAGGTAGAGTGAGAGCACATACCCAGCCTTGACGAATGCGTCTACATAGGCCTTGCCTAACCCGCTGGCTCCTGTACTAGGCTAGTTTCATCGGGAACCACCTCGAGGCGATTTTTAGTCTATAGTACTTACCTCCAGTGACAATCACAGATTTTCCGGAAAGGCAGTCAACGCTAGGCAGCGTGGCTGTGTCAACAGGACCATCGTCGCTATATTCAGGAACTGACATCTTGGATCGTGCGAGTTAGTTAGATGACGCACCGTTTCTGTCATTTAGGAGATAGCCCAGACTCTTGGTAGGGCAAGTAATCCAGACTAAAATAAATAAGATGTTGGTAACTTGGTGCTTTGACCAGTGTGGACATGTCACATATCTGTCATTGCCGACGTCGTTGGCTTCTGAGTTGCCCGGCTGTCTGGCCCGGTCGGTTGCTACCTCCGATTGGTTTCTGTTCTTGCCTCTCGGCGTCATATCCACACGATGCCGAGGGATTCGCCAAAATACGTCATTTCAACTCGGAGCTGCTTCTCGCTCATCTCGACCCCTTTTGAGGATTTCATTTTCAGTGTAACTATACTATCTATACTACTTATCTCGTATTGTACAAGACCTTATCGATCCATTCCACCATGCTTTCCAGGTACTCAATCGAAGGCTCAAGGTTTGGGTAGATGTAGAATGCATGAGGCATACCTGGATAGAGCTTCAGAATGACATCAACGCTGAGCATTCCCAATATCAGCATCGCTAAAAATTCATCATTAAAGCCTAGGATGTTTACTTACCCGTTACTTCTTAATGCTTGAGCATATGCAAGGCCTTCATCTCTGAGGGGATCCATGCCCGCTACTTGGATCACTAAACCAGGTCAGTCCCTTTGCCTTGTCTTGGATACTTATCAGGTTGACAAACAAGCCTGGGGAAGGCCCTTCAAAGACTTGGCAAGAAGGGGACTGACACGAGGATCATCCCCATTGCCACTAGAAATATAGTTGTTCCAGAACCAACGCATTCTCTCCGTGTTAAGTATGGGAGCGTCACTCATCTGCGAAAAAGAGTTGCGTTCGTCTTTCAGAGTGTAATGATCGGGATGGCAAGTCACAGGAATGTTCAGCAACTGCCCTTTGATTTGCGCACTGCTCTCGTCTCGGACAATTTGAGCAACCACCGCAGCCTGCGACCCGAAGTTCAGGCAGATATTTGGGAATTGTGCCGAAAGGCGACTTACCACGTTTGCACCAGCACTACCTCCTCCAATTATTACCTTGCTTGAGTCGACCCCCAATGACTCTGCATTTTGTAGGGTCTCAAGGTGCATGTTAGTGACGGAGCTTCACGCCATGTCGGGAAATAAAGAACGAACCCACTCGAAGGCGTCAAGAGAGTCATTCAGGGCATATGGGAAGGGGAACTCTGGCGCCCTATAGCTCGTTAGTCTCGGGTAGACTTGTTTAGGAACCAGCTAGCTAGAGTACCTACTTCCGATAATCAACACTAACAACAACAGCGTTGTTCCTGACAGTTATCAGTCTGTTTTGGCTCTCTTCCGTCTCCGGCGACCCGACCGTCCAGCCTGCTCAGTCTTAGCTCAGGGCAACCTATGCGGGAGTATCAAAGCCAGTGACCTCCTCCATGTATGTTGAAGAACAGCGGGTGTCCTTTTTCTAGCGCAATAGGCTGGTAGATGCGAAGGGCGACCTTTGCCCCATCCCGAACCTCAATCTCCCGCTCCGTGATGTTCAAATCATGACCAGGAGTAGGGGCGTTTGCAGAGAGAGGAGCTGGTCGATAAGGCACTTTCCGGAACTCGTTGATCGGGAGCTTGTACAGCTCTGATAATCTTTCTTCAACGGCACGATGACTCTCTGCCACCTTGGTCCATTCCGGATGAGGAGTAGAGAGATGGGCGACGCGTCCGACGGTATGCATTGCGCTCGTAAGCTTCCTTATTCAGAAATTTTAACTTTGTATTCGACAAATATTGTGTTTTTTGCTGTTATAGAAGCTGGATAAAAAGAAGTACAGATAGTATCTGACAAAGGTAAAAAGGCCAGAGGGAACAGGCACATGCGGATGTTTTATTTTGAGGTTCCAAAAACGCAAAGGTCAAGAGTGACACATCTTGTTCCCGGGCCGTATATCCGACTGCCATACGAATGCAATGGTCTACTTGCATTCCCGTATTGCGAGCCAAATGACCCGTGCCTGTGCCGCGCACAATATCCTCAGTATCTAAGCAAGAACATATGTATGATACTGCTCATTTGCTCCCGCTCCCATCATTGCGTTGCCAGGCATTTCCTAGCCTACTTTGTGTCGGGTGGCAACCAGACTCAGTCTCTATGCAGCTTGCCGGCCGTTGGGAAGAATCGAATTGCCATCCTCTCTTCCCTCCAGTGCCAGACGGCACACATGGCAGCCCCCGGCCCGAACGCAAGGTTGGCTGCTGCAATGACGAGAGCTGAGTTCCCAGTGCTGACCGTGGTCCTGCCGACACGCTTCAAATCCCACACAGCGCTGACACACCAGACATAAGACGCTGCAAAAAAGCCCCAGAAGTCAATTAGGAAGATGTTCTGAAAGCCTTGATACAGCGGCATCGGATTTGCGGACAAGTCTGGGATGAAGACTTCGGCGAAAGACAGTTGGTCATCACTGAAGATGTTCAACAGCACATACCAATGCACCAACACACCCAAAATGCCCATAACGAAGTAGACCTGCTTGAGGTAGCTAACGTCGGCAGGCTCATCTCTTGCGAGTGGGGTCAACTTTTCCTCCGGTTTGAGCGGTCTCTGCCAGCGGTACAGAGCTCCAAAGGCCGTGGTAAGTAAAGGAACGAACAGCGGTGACGGTTGCCAGAAAGTTTCCCAGTATTGTGCAATACTATCGCTTTTCCAAGGGACGAACATGAGGATTGTCGGCAGGACATAACCGATTAGTGAAGACGAGAGGAGGCTTTTGGCGTGTTGAATGGGCACCACTCTCTGTAGGGGCCACCAATATGGCTCAACGTCTGAGATCCAGGTATACGCGGCGTAATAAAGGGGCATGTAAAAGCCAATACCTGTGGATTGAAAGAGTGCAAACCAGATGGACGGGCTGTTGAGGAGTTAGCCTTTGTTCAAGGACAATGATGAAACCGTCTAAGCGTAAGATAGCTGTAGAAAGCAGAAGCTGCAAGAAGTCTGAAAAGGAAAAACTTACAAAGCTAGGAGAGTCATAGAATTGCGCTTTCTACAGGACTCAACGGTCCATATTGCAATTGGCTGAGCGATAAGCCCAAGGAAGTAAACCTGCAACGTTCTATAGCTGAGACTCCAACCTCGAAGCCCCGGCATGAAGATAACGGCTAGAAAGGTCAAGTACTGATCGAGTGCAGGTACTCCAGTATAAGACTTCAATAGCTCAAATGAAGGGTTTACCTTGAATGTTCCCGTCTGCAGGACCTCACCCATGGCGGGTATCAAGCCCCACGCTTCGGGTAGAACCCACATGCCGTAGTAAACGACTGCAGCAAAGCCCACATAAATAGCAATAAGAAGCCATTGACATGCCCCCCTGCTCTTCGGCTCACTTAGGAGCTCATCCTTGTAAGGAATGAGCCTCGCACCTCTCTGAACAGGAAGCATTTCCAGTTTCTCGCTGGCTGGAATCTGACAAGAGAAGTTGAAGGTTACGTCTTCGTTGTCTACCAAGGGAAGGAGATAAAAGGCCGAAACCCTTTTGAACAGGCTATCCAGAGACTCTATGCGCTGTTGTTGATGAGAATAATTCATGGCAGTGAGCGTCCTTTCGTAGCGGAGATCTTGCACTGAACTAAACAAGTCGTTGATCTCGGTTACAGTAAGATGCCCTGTTGACGAAGCGTTCAACTTTTCAACCAAGAGGTTTGTCAGTGCGGCAGCGGTTTCAATGGCACCGTTACCACCATGGCCACCGATTGGATGAAACTATACGATCTTAGCATCATGGTCCATGACGATATCAGGAAGGACGGATTACCTTGTGGCACGAGTCACCCACTGTCATAAGCCTATCAAAGTGCCATCTTTTATACACGTGCTCTACCAGTGTTGTCGAAGAAACGCTGATTTTCTTTTCAATCAACGCAGAAAACTTGACGTTTGGAAAAATTGACTCATTCATGGCTTCTTTGAGATAGCGATCCGTGTCTGCTTGTGAGAATCGAGGAACTTGAGGACCATAAAGCCTGTTTGGGAACTTTCGAAAGCGGAACCAATAAGTTCGACCCTTGGATCCTCCAATGATTAGATACGACGCCTTGTCGCGAAACACAGAATTCATATCTCCAGGGTTGACTCCAGGGCAGGACGTCGAGATACCGAAGAGGCAGTGGTAGTCGCAAGCAACCCCTGTACCATACTTGAGCACTGCTCAACCCAGATGAATAATATGAAAACTCACCATTAGCCTCTGATGTTTCAAACAACCGCTCGTTGAGCTCGTCGGCCAGTCTCCACATTTCGCCTCGGGTGGTGCTGTGAACACCGTCGGCACCAATGATGATATCTCCGCTATAGCGAGACCCATCGGCAGTTATAGCAACAGCTTCATTGTCGCCAAGCTCAACCTTCGTTACCTTCTTGCCAGTCATGACTTTGGACTTGTCCTGAATTTTGTCGTATAGAATTTGTAGCACCATTTGGCGGTCGAGAAAGATGATCGGGAATCCGTGCCTAGGTAGATGGAATGAGACGTGACAACACTGCCTGAAGTTTACGAGACTTATTTACCTCTGATTGAATGAACGGCTGACGCCATGACAGGCAGCAACAGGGTGCCCTGTATCGTCTCTAAAGGTAAAGGTATCGATGGGTGTGGAAAGTGCCAGGACCTCTTCGAATACACCCAGCTGGTCGAGGATTCTGTTGCCATGTGGAAGAAGGCCCAGACTCGCTCCCACCTGAGGTGCGATGCTGGGGTAAGCCTCCAAGACGACATAGTCAATTTTGTTGGCTTGAAGCATGTTGGCCAGGCTCAGGCCTGCCACGCTTCCACCTACGATAATTACCTTGAACGGAGGGCGTGGAGTCATGATGTTTTCCAATGGGTGGCGCTAGCACAACTTGGGTGGCAATCTAATCAAGATAGTGCTAGCTATAGTAGACAAAATCATGAATATTTACATTTATAGCATGTTCTTAAGGTCACCGTAGACTCTATGAAACAATCAGGACCCAGTTCAAGTTGGCCGACAATAACCCCAGTCGAAGGGCTGGAATTCCGTTCCGGCCACTTCGGTCGAAGACCCGCCGGCCGTGGCCGAATACTAGCAACCCGATTGGCTACAGTCCCGGTCCTCCACCTTATGCGGTTATCCTCGACGCCGATGACAAACATTTCCGAGTTTGTGATACTACGTATCGGATACAGTATACTTCCAACCAAGCATGACTGCGTCATGGAATACGTTGTCTCGGCTATCTCGTCGACCAATAGGCACTGATCTCGCCGGTTCGCCGACAGGGCCAGTGAGCTCCAGGTCTAGTCACAATCAAGTCGCAAAAAACAGTGATTCGATCAGAGATGATATATGCCGCCGAGATCCAACCCGATTAGTGTCCAAACCACCTATCTAGTGTCAGCTGTCACTCATCCTACAATTTACAACACATTCCCCCTTGATTTCTTGGAAGCCATGGTGCCAATTACATCTGTAGATTACGACGCCATTGTTGTCGGTGCTGGCTTCAGCGGGGTTCGGTCACTATGGGAGCTGAGACAACTTGGCCTGACCGTCAAGTGCTTTGAGACTGGGTCAGATGTGGGTGGTGCGTGGTTCTGGAATTGCTATCCAGGCGCCCGGACTGATAGCGAGGCATGGGTCTACGCCATGAACTTTGCGCCTGGTCTGACGAGCGAGTGGGACTACCGCGAACGTTATCCTTCTCAGGCAGAGGTTCAACAGTATATAAGCCGTGTTGTTGGTCAGTCCCCCTGTCACCCTTTTGCCTTTGGATATCAGGCTTTGAACATTATGGCTGAGATACGTCTTCACTCGCTGACAGCTCCCGCAACAGAAAGATTCGACATGCGCAAAAGCATCCAGTTTAATACACGTATCGAGGCCGCGCACTTCGACGATAAAAATAACATCTGGACAATCACTACCGCGGATGGGGTTTCTCAGACCTGCCGCTTCTTCATACCTGCCACTGGACCTCTGTCAGTTGCGAAACAACCACCTTTTCCCGGCCTCGGGTCATTTAAGGGCGAGTGGTACCAAGCCTCTGCATGGCCCAAGGAGAAGAAGATTGAGTTTCGCGGCAAATGCATCGCCGTCGTAGGCACCGGCGCCACGGGTGTGCAGATCATTCCCAAGATTGCTCCTGTTGCTAAAGAGTTGACTGTGTTTCAACGTACACCAAACTACGTATTGCCAGGCCGGAACTATGACATCGATGAGCATCAGGCCGACGAAATCAAGCAAGGATTTCAGGACACCTGGAATTCGGCAAATTCACATCCCTTTGGTCTCGCCATGAAGTTTACGGGCAAGACGGCGAACAATGCGACAGACCCCGCTGAAATACAGCAAATTCTCGATTCGGGCTGGGAATGCGGCGGCTTCCATTATCAGTTTGAGACGTTTGATGATCTTTTCACAAACCAAGAGTCCAACGATATTGCCTCCGAATATGTTCGTCAAAAGATCCGCGCAATTGTTCATAACCAGGACACTGCCGAGCTTCTCTGCCCAAAATATCCCTTTCTTGCCAAGCGCCCACCATGCGGGCATTTCTACTACGAGACATTTAACCGACCGAATGTCAAGCTTGTTGACATAAAGGGCAAAGACATGGACCTTTATGAGGAGGGTATTCGCACCAGCTCCGGAGACGAGTACGAATTTGACATGATCATTTTCGCTCTGGGATACGATGCCGCAACGGGAGCACTGAGCGACATGGACGTGAGAGGCAGCCAGGGCAAGCTGCTCAAAGATTTCTGGGTCAAAAAGGTAGACACCTTTGCTGGGGTTCTTGTTCCCGGATTTCCCAATATGTTTTCGGTCTGCGGTCCTCACGTGCCTTTCGGCAACATGCCAGTGGTCCTCGACATTGAGGTGAGATGGATCGGCCAAACTCTACGACATATGATCGAGAACAAACTCTCCAAGATCGATGTTACCCACAAGGCTGTCGACTCTTGGAACGCTCACCTCCACGAAGCCTTTAATGCTACTCTGTTTGCGGACTCTGCACTGACAGCCGGGGCTTGGTTTGTGGGCGCAAATATACCTGACAAGCCCAAAGATGTATTGTTCTACTTTGGCGGTGTCCCGACGTGGGCGGGCTGGCTCGAGAAGGAGAGAAAGTTGTCATGGGCGAACATGAACCTTTCCCCGTTGGCAGTCACCAATGGAGTCAACGGACAGGGACATAGTTAGGCAGTAACACCAAGAAATTAGTTACGCAACACGCAATACTTGATTAGACCGAAATGAAGACAGTTTTGGTAGTTGAATTAGAGAAAACCACTCATTCTATACTTGTTGACCCTTGTAAGAGTACCTTGTGATAATAGGACTTGAGAAGGCTCATAACTTCAATTCTGCCTCGATACGCAGGGGCTGTGTCAAGTATCTGAAGTTATGGCTACGCATTAATGGCAGCCACAATTATACTGGTGTGATGCTAAGACTTGAGACGTTCACATAACCCAAGTTATGGAGTGGGTAATCTGCTGGCAAAAACACATGAATGGGATTCATCAGGCTTGGAGTGTTGCCTACATCCCGTGTCACCATTAATGCTCCGATTGCTTTTGTTTAAAGCTACGTATTGTCTGTTGACCTAAGCTCTTCTCTGCCCTACATACCACCCCTGCCACCAGTGACCTTGTGATGGTTAACAACTGACAAACAACCACCCGGTGTGCTAGACTCACCATGATAGTCTAAAGGTCCATTAGCATGCCTCTCACAGAAACTGACTGCTTGACTCACCTGTCCCGTCACATATGAGAATAGCGGGGACACTGCGGCCAGGATTGCACGGCCAGCATCCGTAGGAGACCCGATGCGTCTCAGAGGGATATCACGCACCCTGTCAGTTTAGTATAAAACTCTCGGACCGTGCTATTTGGCCATTCGGTTATACTTACCATTTTTCCTCTTCATCGTAGCCGCCATGGAACCCAACCGCATGCTTAGTGCCGTCTGGCCTAACGACGTACTCACCTGCGGGAGCCTGTGTCAGTCTAGTCTTGATGGCACCAAAGGCCACCGCTATGAGCAAGACAATGTCAGCCCCAACATCGCTCCCTGTCGTGGAAGTTGTATACGTACTGTTGGCTCGTACGCCGTACTGTGGTCCCCATTCTTGGGCCACTGTTTTGGTGAGCCCTACCAAGCCCGCCTTGGCCAAGGCGTAGCTAGCCTGTCCAGCGTTACCATAAACCCCAGACGTAGAAGATATGTTGACGATTGATCTATCGTCGCCATCTTTGACCATGAAATACGGTGCTGCTGCTCGGATCAGCTTGAAAGGCGCCGTGTTGTGCAGGGCGATGATGGTTTCTTTCTCTTTCCGTTAGAACGCAGCCTGTGCAGTTACTCGACCTAGTAGAACGGCTCACCCCATTGCTTGTTCTGGATCTTTTCTATCGGATCATCCCAGGCGTACCCTGCGTTGTTGATGAGGATGTGGATCTTGCCGCCACCAAACTCGACCGCTCTCTGAACCAGCTCGTTGATGGCTTCATCGTCGGTGATATCTCCGGCCACCGCGATTGCGGCGCCCCCATCCGACTTGACGGCATCGGCCGTCTTCTCGGCCTTGGCTTTTTCCGTCATTAGCCTTACTGGTCAATTCATTGTTCAATTGGGACGGTACCGGCATCTATATCTGCGATCACAACCTTGCACCCCTCGCGTGATAGGATGGTAGCCGTTTCCGCGCCTATACCCTGAGCTGCACCTGTGATGATAGCAGTTTGTCCTAAGTGGGATATGTCGTTAGTTGGGCCTTATAGTGCTCGGCGTCTAGCCAAGATTACCTGCCAACATCCCATTAGGGAAATTGAGACGCGGATTGGTACTCATTTTTGTTTCAAAGGATTTCTTCAGCACCTTACTAGACCGAGGCACTCAAGTTTGATCGTTCTGGCCCGCGATCATGGGGACAACAAGAACGCCATCGGATGATAAATGGGCTGAGTTTGCTATCGGATACCTGAGAGCCAAAGTTCATCGACTAATGCCGACGTCGGGGCATTTGCAACTTCTTTGGAAATGCTAGCCGAGGGCGCACAGGCTCTGCCTAGCACAGTATTTCACACGGTGAACGAAGCGTCGAAACTCTTGGGAGATATTCGGGCACTACTCGCCAAGCAATTGAATCGAGGTTCACTACTGTTGCGTGGGTGTGGCAGATGTGAACCTAGGTACATCTAAACTCTGCTAGATCTTGATACGCTATAGTCCTGACCGAAATTCTGCGACCCTGGGAGTTTATTTCAAGCTTCTTAGCCTTGTCTGTCTCGCGAATCCTAATCCCTTGGGGGTACCTCAGCATGGAAAGGTGCCCGGGTCGTGATAGGATCCGAATATACAGCTTCATGTATCTTTGAGGAACATGAACCGGTTCTCGCATCACGCCACCTGTGACTAGAATTTCGGGCCTTACTACCGACCGAATTCCTTGCATCAGATAACTTCTAGGTATGGGCCGAGCTTCCGGGCCGGATCTCCGTTGCCAGTCGATCGTGACTAAGCTCGTAGGATCCAGGACTACGCACAGTGCCCGTAGACGCTGGCCGGCTTTCAGCCACTGTACCCCCGAGAGGCACTCGGCTATAGTATCCATCAGAAACTTGAGTCTCCAGGCGAGCGGGCAATAGTCTACTCCAGCTTCATGCCAACTCAATTCGCCCATCGTACGTTTTGTTCTGCTGGAAATAATAAATATCGCTCATAGTTGGAGTGTATTCCCTGACCTGGACCAAGCCTTGAGAAAATCACAGCATCACCACATTTCTGCTACCTAGCACTCCTAACTAAAACCAATTTTCATCATGAGGGTTTCAGTGGCAGAACGCCAGAAGCCTAGCCCCGGCAAGCTGACATCCCAAGCCCACACCAATGGAGAAAGTGGCCCAAGAAAGTTCGACGTTCTTATTGCCGGCGCAGGGTTTAGCGGCTTGTACAGCCTATACAAGCTGCGCCAAGAGGGGTGGAATGTCCATGCCCTCGAGGCCGGCTCTTACCTCGGAGGCGTATGGCATTGGAACACATATCCTGGAGCTCGCGTCGACTCGGAGATGCCATACTACCAATATTCGATGCCTGAAATTTGGCGAAAATGGAACTGGTCCGAGAGATTCCCCAGCGGTGATGAACTCAAGGCTTACTTCAAGTTCGTCGATGAGACTCTTGATCTATCCAAAGATATTACCTACCAGGCCAACATTGTTGATGCGAGATACGATGAATCTGCTGCGGAATGGACCGTCAAGACCGAGAGTGGTCTCAAGATGGCATCTAGGTACTTGATTTGTGCGACTGGCAGCTCATTCAAACCCTACTCTCCCGATTTCAAAAACTTGAACCAGTTCCAAGGCCAGATTGTTCACTCGACTCAATGGGACCACGGTGCAGATCTCAGGGACAAACGCGTCGCCATTATCGGGTCGGGCGCAACAGCGGTCCAATGCACTCAGGAGGCAGCAAAGGTGGCACGTCATCTCACCGTCTACATTCGGACAGCCTCCATCTCTCTCCCAATGTTTCAGCGTCCTTTGGGTGATCTGGAACAGCGTGTCAACAAATCTACCTACAAGTCCATGTTTGCGCGCTGTCGCAAGTCGAATTCTGGTCTCGGTTATGATCCTCAGCCAGGCTCCGTGTTTGAGCTGAACGACCAGGAACGAGAAGAGCTCTGGGATGAATTATGGAATCGCGGCGGATTCAACTTCAACCAAAGCAACTATCGTGATTTTTTGCTGGACAAGGAAGCCAACAAGTTGATGTATGAATTCTGGGCAAAGAAGACGCGACCGAGGATTAAGAACCCTTCCAAATCGGCGTTTCTGGTTCCTGAAAAGGCGCCCTTTGCATTCGGGACCAAGCGGAGCAGTTTGGAACAGGACTATTACGAGTGTCTTGATCAAGACAATGTCGACATTATCGACCTGAAGGCCAACCCAATCAAAGAGTTTTCGGAAAGAGGCATCGTTTGCAACGACAAGGTAGATCGCCCTTTTGACATTGTTATCATGGCCACGGGCTTCGACGCAATGACCGGCAGCCTCATGAATATGAATGTTCATGGCACGGACGGTTTGACATTTCGGGAACGATGGAAGGACGGTGTCTTTACCCACTTGGGGCTCTGCAGCAGTGGCTGCCCAAACATGTTCATTATATATGGACCTCAAGGCAAGTCCCCGTCGTTTAATACCCAAGACGTACACTAATAGCTCTATAGCCCCGACAGCATTCACAAATGGTCCAGTTTTCATTGAAAGTCAGGTCGACATGGTTGTTGATCTATTAAAGAAACTCAAGGAGGAGGGTGTTAAGTCGATCGAAGCGCAGCGAAAGGCCGAAGAACACTGGAAGCAAGATATTCAGGACGCAAATGACAAGACTCTAATGCCGTTGACAGATTCATGGTACATGGGAGCTAATGTACCTGGTAAGAAGCGAGAGCAGCTAAACTACTTGGGAGGTATAAGAGAGTATGAGGATAAATGTCGAGGTGCTTTGGCCACTTTAAAGGGGTTTGCTGTAATTTATAATTAAGAAATAAGTTACCCCGTCACGTAGGGAGGTTTCAAACTCAGTTCTAGCTTGCCCACAATGTTTTGGAGGCATCTTATCGGCAAACTTACTTCAAACCCTCAACAAAGCTTAACTTACTCTTCAAAATGAACACGTTTCTCCGACGTGATGATATACTATAGTCCCCCTACATAGTTGCATCTCATAACGCGTTTCTAAACTGCAGGTTACTATCTGTTGCCAAATTTTCTCATTTTAACGCGGGGTCAAGGGTAACCTCCAAGGCCCCTGTCGCTATACCCAGCCTCTCGACATAAGTGGTCAAAGTGATCGACAGGTCGTATTGCACAACATTATGACTCAGCATGGTCGACTCAGATTAATGAAAGCAGAAATCAAATCCGGTCCAACCTAGGGACTTTTGTCCCTGCTTGGTCGGGTCCATTTTTTGTTCCGAAGCCCGTTGCCGCATCAGCGGAACTGGAGCCTCTTGCGGATTTGCGGAGTACCTCCCAAATCTGGGGTAAGGATTAGCGGAGTCTCGGGTTATTTAAAACCCAATTACCGCTGGTGTCATCCATAAGGCACGCTTAACGGTACCTGAAAAGATGGTGCTCACTAGAAAGGCTCTCAGCATGCTGCCGGCATTAGTTCAACTTGTCTTGGCTGGCCCAGCCACCGCCAAATCGTGCTCTGATCTCAAACTTCCCGCCTTTTCCGAGTTCAATGTGCTCCAGGCTCAGGCAGTTGAGAAGCGGAATTTCTCCCCACCTGGCGCCCAGGCAACGATCAACATTTGCGATTTGACTCTTTCGCTACGTCACCATGAAGCCGATGACACCGTCAATGTCGAAGTCTGGCTTCCTCTGGACAATTGGAACGGCCGCTTCGTAACAACAGGCGGTTCAGGACTGGCCGCCGGCCTTCAACAGAGTCTACTCCAGCCAGTGCTCAAGGGATATGCAACCGGCTTCACAGACGGAGGAGTGACATTGAACAACACGCTCGATCCTCAGACAGGAGAATGGATTCTTACGAAGAGCGGCGAGGTCAACGAAGTTTTGCTCGAGAACTTTGCCCAGCGCTCTATTCACGAACTGACAGTCATCGGCAAGGCTGCCGTCAAGTCCTTTTATGGCAAAGGCCCAAGATATACCTACTTCAGTGGCTGCTCCCAAGGTGGTCGGCAAGGTTATTATGCGGCTGAGAAGTTTCCAAAGGACTTTGATGGCATCATGGCCAATGCTCCGGCTATCTATGCAGGGCAACTGGCACCCTCGGAGTTTTGGCCCTCTGTCGTGATGGGCAACATTGCAGCGCCGCCTCAGTGTGTTTTCACAGCATACCAGAAAGACATTGTCAAGACGTGCGATCCTTTGGATGGTGCTCGAGACGGACTCATCTCTGAGCCAGAGAAGTGCCACTACGACACTTCACGACTTGTGGCGAAGAAGGTGGAATGTGAAGAGACAGGTGGGACGACAACTATTACCAAAGACCACGCTGAGGTAGTGGCAAAGATTCTTAAGGGCCCCGTGGACGCCAAGAATAGGCCCTTGTGGTACGGTAATCCTCCCGGGGCCAATTTCAGCGGCATGGCCAACACCGAAACTGTCAACGGCACAACCACACCGATTCCTTTTACACCAGCTGCGGGATGGATCAAGTACTTTGTCGCTCAAGACCCATCACTTGATACATCACGCTTGTCATTTCCGGAGTTTGTGGACCTCTTCAAGAAGTCGGTCAAGATCTACACGCCTTCTCTGGGAACATCCAACCCAGACCTGAACCCCTTTCGAAAAGCAGGCGGAAAGCTCCTCAGCTGGCACGGCCTAGCTGATCAGCTTATTACTCATCCCGGCACGGTGCGATACTGGCACGAGTTGCGCAAGAAGGCTCGCAGCCAGGCCGAGTTGGATACGTTCTACCGGATGTTTCTCGCCCCGGGAGTTGCGCATTGCGCTGGTGGAAACGGACCTATTCCGAAGGACCCATTTTCTGCTCTTGTGGATTGGGTTGAGAAGGGGGTTGATCCTGATACTCTCTTTGCAGAGACTAAGGTGGATGACAAGTCTGTCGCACG
The DNA here is from genome assembly GCA_013266205.1 of Fusarium decemcellulare. Lineage (NCBI taxonomy): Eukaryota > Fungi > Ascomycota > Sordariomycetes > Hypocreales > Nectriaceae > Fusarium > Fusarium decemcellulare. Next base: position 30,442 of record JAAGWO010000270.1, read on the forward strand.
TAATCTCTGTCCGTACCCGAGGGCTCTGCGCTATGATGGAAAGGGCGATGTCAACGATGCTGACAGCTTTTCTTGTGCTTGAAGAGGAGCCCGAACAGTTCATGTACCTATTCTTGATTCAGCTTATGGTCTGAGTATACATAGTTGACTGAGCCAGTTTGGTACCATTGCAAGGTAGATGAAAACTGTGTATGCTTTTGTCCCTACGTATGGAATTCTTTCTGTTACAAGTCCTTACCATCTCTATTATTTGCTTGTTAAACGTTCTTCATTTGCTGCGATGTGCAGATTCTTCTCAGTACTTCAAGCGGCAAAGAAAACCAGGTCTGCCGACCTTATGTCACGTTAATACGTATGTGGCAGACGACAGCAAGTGGATCAGCTTTTCGAAATAATGTTATAATACACTAAAATAGCTTATTTGGAGTCCTTGAGTAACATTCAATAGTTTTATCACTCTTTTAAAGCATTGGACTACTTGATCTGCGGAAAAATACTGTTTATTTTTAGGACAGAGATGGTAGGCTGCGGATGAGGCCTTCCGATGCCAAGTGCACTTTCATGCAGTACCCAACTGCACAGCCCAATGGGAACCAGTGGCTGTGTTCAGCTGTTGCAGGGCAAGACTGCAAGTCAGACGAGTGGCTAATCCGAGGTGGAGAGGAGAATCAGGCTTCAAAATCTGCCAGCCTCGTGAACGTGACGAGAAACGTCGCATCTTTTCCGCCCCATCCTCGCGCTGTTCCCACCACATCAGCCATGACACGAATGCTAGGAACCGACTCATTGCTCGGGCAGTGGGTGTTCGAGATTGCCTCGGTTGCGACGGCCAGCGGCGTTGTTGCTGCCATGGTGATCGTTCTCATCAATTTCGATCGAGAACCGGTCTTCGACGGCCCCGTGCTCACGCTGAATGCCATCATCTCAACCTTATCAACGACCAACCGAGTTTGTCTACTTGCTATGCTTGCTAGCGCGATTAGTCAGTGGAATTGGCTGCTATTCTCTAGCGAGCCTCGTCGACTCGTTGACTTTGAGTATGTCGCCGCAGCGAGTCGTGGCCCTTTGGGCAGCCTCAAAGTCCTGCTCAACTATAACATTCTTGGCGGGTAAGATTTTATGTCTCTATGTCCTACAACAGGTACTAATTAGTTCATCTTCCACAGTGGGGTGCTACGAGCCGGCGCCCTGGTTACTATCCTGACCATTGCGCTCGACCCTTTCGCCCAGCAGCTTGTGCAGCTCAAAGAAGAAGCAAAACGGGTCAAGTCTCATAACGGGACGCAAGCTTCAGTCTCCAAGGCAGACCGTTATAGTTTAGGCAGTATTTCATGATTGACTCCTGACTTTTTGAGCGGTAGTTATTATTCCTGAAACATGTAGAAGGACCTTTGAGCTCATGATTGATACCAGCAAACACTATTCCCGCGATAGACATGCACATTTCTGTCGAGCCGGATATTGGGATGGAAATCGCAACCATGCTCTTCTACTCAGATGCCACTTCGGGGGTCCGACAACAAGTGGCTTACTATTACAGCTCGAACAACTGCGAGTTTGAACCATTTGACTCGTTGGCTGTTTGTAGCCAGTGCAAAGACATAACGTCCTCTTTGAAGCGACGTGTCCGAAGAAACCAGACCCAGGCGGAGGAACTAATCGAGCTTGAGTCAGACGGCCCTCGCATGTGGAATAATACCGAGTATTACCTGCCTAACGGTCTACGCCTGAATAATGCAGATGGCGATCTAAAAGATCCGAAGTTGTATGCCCTGTCTCGACGCAGGGTATACATGACCATGTTTGGTACCGGCTACCCTAATAGGACTGTTGCAATGGGCCATATTGACGCTCTGATCTGGGCCCAGAGTGTCATCAAAGTCGACGATAAACTTGAGGACTGGTGGAGAGTCGATTGGCCCGGACCCAAAGTTTCTGCGCAGGAGTGTGCCCTCTACTACTGCGTAAGACGATACACCACCGCCATTCGGAAGCGAACTTTACAAGAGAAATCGGTCATACTTGAGTCTCACAAGCGATTACCGGGCTCATGGGACCCCCATTTCGAAGGAACTGGATACGAAACCGATTTCAACTTTTCTAGATCTGCCACAGACGACCTCGTTTTTGAGCCAAGCGCCGCTAGTTTCCCTCACGCAGACTTGAACCTCGGAGAACCGAGATCATTAAAAGAGAAGAATGTTGCCGAAGGGGATGAAAAACCCGTATATGCGATCTCTGAGGAAGCCGTGTATGGCCTCAGCGTCTTGATGAAGCGCAAGTTTACGACCTGTATCAAGGGACGACACAACTGTTCGTTGGACAAAGACGACGCAGACTGGGGTCCCCCTAATGGCTATCTGCTTGGGCACAAAAGTGCCATACGCGAGCCCCCGATCGCCGAGAGGTTGTGGGAGACATCTGATTTGAATGGTCTCTTTGAGAAACTGGCACTCGGCATCACAACTGCTATTCGAAACGGTGCCGATGACAATCGAAAGGCAAACGGGACCGCCTTATTTCCTGTCACTGTCTACAGCGTCGTCTGGCCATGGATTGGTTTGCATTGTGTGGCCACGTTGGGCGCACTGGTCTTTCTCGTTGTCACAATCTGGTCGACATCTAAATTGAAACAACCTGTTTGGAAATCGAGCGAGCTAGCTGTCTTTTTACAAGCAACTGCAGCGAATGGAGTATTTAGTGGGCATGAAACATGCATAGAGTTGGAGGAGAAGGCAAGGGGCGTATCAATCGTTCTGCCTGGACAGGGAGGCAGAGGGGCGCATGACGTGAAGGAAGAGGAAGAGGAGGAGGAGGAGGAGGACGGCATCATGTTGACGCGAAGCTCCCCGTCGTATACAGAATCGCTGGTTAGCAGGAGGACAAGTCGAGAGGATTATTGGGGTGTTAGGTGAGGTGTAAGGGGCAGTAAATGGGATAGATAGAATCCCGATTGTTGTGTTAACAAATTCCATTACTTGATCAATCGATGAGATGGTCATTAGTTGCCGGCTTTCTGAGTTGGCTTACTCCTTCCAGCCGTCTCCGGCACAAAGCATCCAGTTCACGCCAACCAGGCGTAGCTGGTGCTTTTCAACAAATTTGGCCGCGTCAAACGACCGCCGCTCGACGAACTCTTCGCCTCCAACATCTTCCTTGGTCAATGCAAGGTTGGCAGGTTGTCGGTAGAGAAGGAACAGGTACCGATGAGGCTTCGAGCTACAGATGGGACCACATGGTTACTATCAGGTCCTTTGGTAGCCAGTGCTTCCAAGTTTTGACTTACTCATCTTTGGGACCCGGTCCGAGGTACTCTGTCAGAGTCGGTTGGATCTGGGCAACCAGTCCTCCATCTCCGCTCAGGGGACTGAGACCTGGAAGGACCCAGTGACGCCAGAAAGCGAACTTGGGGTCATCGGGGGTAGGGGCATCGGGGTCAACGAGCAAGAGCATGTAGGTTGCTTCAGAGGGGCTGTCGGGCTACGAAGGGTTAGTATATCTTCACTAAGTCGGTACACATATTTGTACCTCCTTTCCAAACTGAATACTGGGTGCCAGCCTGCAGTTGTTCGTACGAAACATATTTCCGAGCTCAACCGCTCCTGCGTCAAATGAAACCCCCAGCTTAGTCGTGGGCTTGAAGTCTTCCGGGATGAGGGTCGATGCTACGCCAGGCACCAGGCCAGCCTTGGCCAAGGAGCTGGACAGGGCATTTGCGACGTCTTCAGTGGCCATATTGAGAGAATTATTGCCTGTTTCGGGATGTTTGGGATATCTGCGGGAGGGGGCTGACCAGCTGAAATGGAGGCTTGGTCGATGACGACGGCCTCGACCTTTTGAGTGTCTTACCCCACGTTGGGGGTTGCGTAAGACTGGCTTGTGACTGGTGGAAATATGCAGTCATCCCCGATGCCTCGGTACCCCCAATGACCTCTCACTTTTGGGGAGCCCTTGGTGCAGAAGGCCCAGACTTGAAAGACATATTGTCCAGTAAGAAGATCGATGTTCGATAATTAGCGAAACATGCATTGCATAAATCTAGATGGGTATGACTCTACGTATTCTAAACCACACCCGATTGGGAAGCTACATATCTAGCAGAAATAAGCATCAAAATAAGCATCAAAGCGAAGCTACACGCCGCCCCCAAACCCAAGCGCAAAACATCATGTCTACGCCGCATTGTACGAAAAAGGGCCCCAACCAGGCGCGCCGCCCGTGAAATCTTGTGATCCAGCGCTCATGATAGTCATCTTTCCGCCGCTGCACGTATAATCAACATCCATGTCGTACAGATATCCTCCTCCAGGCGCAAGGTCAAAGACCTGTTCCCCGATAAACGGGAGCTGCGCCGTTGCTGTCCCGGAGCCAGACGTAAAAGCAAGACAGGCTTTTCCAGAGCCCTTGCCGCCAGATTTGATAAAAAAGCGACCGGAGGCTTTTCCGGTTATGTCAACACTCACTGGCAGGTTAAGGCCTTCAGCTGTGATGTCGATGTTGGTGACGAGGTGAGTGTAGGTGAAAGATGCCTTGGACTTGTCAAAAGAGAGGCCGCCCGCTCCACTGACCTGGACGTCGTTGATCGTTATTTCGGGTAGCTTTGAGAGGCGCTTTTTCATCAAAGCGCGGGTGCTTGGGATATCGAGACTCCATCCGCCCTTGGTCAAACAAGGATCCATCGGGATGTCGGAACCAGAACAAGAGCCAGTTCCTGTCGGTTCTGGGGCTGAACTGGTGGGTTCCGGATGAGCACTTGTCGGACAAGCTTTCAAATCTCTCTTGCCACCTTTTTTACAGCAGTTCTCGTCTTTGTACTGCTGAATGTAGCTGAGGTCCACCTTGTCTGCTGCCTTGCCCTCGGTTGAGATGAAAAGGACTCGAACCGTAGCCGGGCCTGAAGCACATGGGATCTCAATAACGCCTTCAGATCCACCGCTGGATCCTCCACTCGGCAGATCGCTCCAGTACACTTGGGACTGGAGTCGCCATGCCACGCGTTGATTGCCCTTGGCCGAGGAGTAAAGTTTGATGTTCTGGCCCGGCTCAAACGCCATGGTGAACTGAGCGATGGTGAATGTGGTGGCCTCTACGACTGCCGTTCCTTCGGTCTCATCCTCGTTGACGGACCAGATCACGTTTCTTTTCTCGGGGAAGTTCTGAATAGGCACTACTCCGCCACCGGTATCCGTGATACGATTGAACGTAAAGTCCTTTGCAAACAAGAAAAAGTCGTCCGCAAAGGTGGAATAACTAGCCAATCGACCTCGCTCGCTATCTTCGTCTGCAGCGAAGACAGTGGATGTGACAAATTGTTGAAGGTAGACCATGCCTCGTGACCCCTCCATCGCCTGGAACCAAAGGCTTGCGTTGTATGTCTGCTTGTAGATCGGTAGCTCTGGAAGATACTCCATAGAGGAGTCCCACTCTCGGTTTGCTTGAGGAAACACGAGATTGCTGAAATAATCGGCCGACGACTCAATCACCCACCCCGATGGGCTTCCACCAGGACGGTCTCCAAGAATGGATTCTTGTACGCAGTGATAGATCTCATGGGCCACGGCTTGCATAGCCGTTGGTGACATGGCGACAGCTTCGTTTGCTGCCCAACCTTCAAAGCTTCGAATTTGACAGGGACCATCTGGGAAAGTGGGAAATGCGGCGTCAAGGGCGGCGTTGCTGGCCTGAGCTCCAAGAATAATGACCATGTCTGGGACTGGCGCCAGGTTACCGTAGAATGCCACGCTCTGGGTGATCGCCTCATTTAGCAAGGCATCGATTATGCCGAGGTTTCCTTGCCATTCATTGGTATAGACGACTGATACTGTTGTTTGGCCAATGGTTTGCGGATATCCTGGGTACATGTGACACTCGGTGTCCACTGTAAATCGTTCTCCGGGTTTGATGGATGGCCAGAACTTGGCGCAGTTGAACGACTCTTGCGCCAAGGCGAGGGATACACTCATCCCCAGGAGAAGGTAACTTACCCACATGGCTGGTAGTGAAAGAGTCCAGAACAAGAAAAGTATTTAAAATGACACCCGTTGATCCAATCTATGAGGACCATGGAGTAGTATCACATTTCAATCAGCGAGAACTCATAGCACTTATATCTTGATCCAAGACATATTAGTTACCAAGGCAATTGTGGCGAAGCAAGCCGTTTGATCTGAGCGGTCCCCGATGACCGTTGCTACAGGCCGATATGGGTAGTCTCGTGGCTGGTGGCTTGCAAAGCTGAGCTAGTGGGCTTACGATTGTTCTCCAATTGGAGCATCCAAGAGGTCCTCGTACGGTAGGACCTTGCGCTAGACTGAGGCGCTATCCCCGATTTCTAGGCAGATTTCTTTCTATGAAATTCGGCGGCTGGGCTGTCTTCCGTCTCGATGCGGAGCTGGCAATGCAGGGAGGACTCCGATGAAGCCAGCGCCTGGCCCGACAGCCAATGGTTAGTCCAGACGGTAGACCCGAACTAGTTTTACGGGCCGAAATAATACGGCTGATCGAGAATTTTGAGTGTTTAAGCTTATCGCCTAGGTTAAGGGAGAGAAATATGGCCAAAAAAGGGTGAGGCATAAGACACTCGCCGTCATGAGTCAACCAAGACCTGTTCCCTTGAGCAAACATTGCATCATTACTGGTCCGAAAGTGTGACGTCTTCTGCTCCCATTTTTATCCGGTGGAATGAGAAAAATATAGTATGCATCTTGATGCATGGCTGGAGAGACCTACATTCATATCCCTCGTTTACGCACCGAGATGCCGCAATTGGTGTGAGCGTCCTCGGATTTATCTCATGCCACTCAAGCTCGATGTTGGGGGCATTATACAAGTCAACGTCAAAAAAACATTCTAAGGGTAATTTATGCCAATGCCAAATGATTAAGAAGTGGTCTATTTGACCTACTCACAACGACGCATCACCATCAGCCAGATCCTTCAAGGCTTGGGCCGCACCTCTCGCGCCGCTTCGCAAAGCACCATCCATATACCCCCGCCATTCATCAGTAAACTCAGTGCCAACAAAGTACAAGCCTCCAAACTTTTGGTTGCTCAATGCTCCGTCTTCGCTGTGGACTAGCGCGCCTGGAGGAGTAGCGACAAAGGGACAGCCCCAACCAGTCCATGCATCTTGCTGCCACTCCGAAGTGAGGGATCCCACGAACTCTGCCTTAACCGTGTTAGTATCCACACTAAACAGAGAAGAAACCTGTGTCAGGGCAGCTTCCTCGCGTTCCTTGTTGCCCAAGGTGAGCCAGGTTCGTCCTGGGCGCGAGACGATGAAGCATGTGAGTGCGTAATTGTCTTGCTCGTCAACAGAAGTGTCTCGGCAGTGGTTAATGGGACCGCGGAAGCTCTGAGCCAATCCACAGGCACCAACCCTTCGCCAAAATGGGGTTTTGAACATGGCGATGTATTTAACGTAGCATCCATAGCGCGCAGTATCGCCATAAACCTGCTTCTGCAGGGGCAATGGAGGATCGAAGCTGATGTTTTTGTAGGCCGGGGTTGGAACGCTCACGATAACCTTGCGTGCCTTGATGATGTGGCCATGTGCTGTTGTGACGCTGTACAGTCGTGGCTCGTTCTGAACAACCGAAGTGACAGGCGAACTGAGCTTGATTGATCCAGCAGGAAGTAGCTTCGCCATTCCGATGGAGACAGCCTGAGTTCCCTCTTTCAGTCGCAGGCGCTGAGCTCCGCCAGGCCCGTCAAAGCGCAGGTTGACGATGCCCAAGGCGCCGCGCGCAATTTCCAAGAAGCCGAGAGCTGACACTTCATTAGGGTCTTGGCCAAGCGTGCCACGGCACCAGACTCGAGCCGTAAGAAGCGCTCGTTTTCCAGCGCCAGCATTTCGAAGCCACTCATCAAAGGTGAGTTTATCGAGTTCGGCTCGCTTGGGTTGTTTGAAGTTGCTGCTGTCGAGTGATGCCGCCTCAACTTTGTTGCGAATATCGACAATGTTGTCAACGTCTTGCTTTTCAAACTGCGAGATGTGAGCAGGATTATCGAACCCGGTAGCCATGTATGCTTCTTACCTGTGGCATCCCATTGAAAGGAAACAGGTGGCAGTTGCCATCTTCGTCTTCGCTAGCCACAGAACCCTCAATGTTTTGGTAGACAGGAGTCAGGTTGAACCGCTTAACGTAGCTCCAGACGTATGACTGGTTTGTATCGTTCGTCCAAGCCGCTCCCAACTCCTGTCTGCCTTTGCCGTCAGGCCGATCCACGGAATGAGTTTTACCCCCAACACGGTCGCGAGCTTCCAACACGAGGAAAGGTCGACCAGCTTGGTGCAGATCCAGGGCTGCTTGAAGGCCGCTGAGGCCTGCGCCCACGATGACAATATCGATAATATCTGGCATGACGAGGGCAGTTGAGGTTCTCTTTTTGTGGATTGATATGAGAAGTATCAAGTCTTACCAAGGCGTGTGGACAAGTCTCTCCGCAAATACCACGATACAAAGTTCTGCGTCCCCTCGTTACTTAAGTACGTGCAAGCCAGAAAGCTGGAGATAAGGTTCCGATGACGGTCTCGGAGTCTCTTGCCCCAATTCTAATCAGATATCAGTCTCACTAACTCAGAATAAGTGGAGCTTTAACTAAAATTGTCGAGGCCGGCCCCGGCCCGGATCCGAGAATCAAGAAGCGGGTCGGGCAGAGGAGCCGGGATCCTCGGCGTCATTGTTGGACGAGGCTAGGGTGTGAACGACAACTAAGCCCAAATCATCATGAAGAATTAGCATTTTAGACGTCTATTATGATCTCCAAATCCCCGAGATTAATCTGATTATAAGAAGAAATTACAATGAACTAATAGTCACGCCTGCTAAGAAAAATTAACACCAACACACAATCTAACCACTTGTCTCAGTCCTCCGCGACTCAGATTATTCAAGGCTCCCTGACCATAGGTATAGCTCGCCCACTAGAAGCGTCATCCATAGGCCCATACCCGATCTTGCTCCTGCGATACTCTTCCTGGCTCAGACTCATCCGCTTATTCGCCTCCTCTACAAGAGACGCAAATGTCATCTCACGCTGTTCCTTGACCCCGTCCTTGTACATGGCAGATATGCCATAGATGACAGCCACCAAGGCAATGAAGAAAGATGCCGAGTAGACACCAACTAGGGTTTGCCACCTGTAGTGGAAGAAGTTGGCTGTTCGCTCGCGCACACATGGATATGCCGTCTCGACGCCTCCTTTGGCCACACCAGTGCGTTCGCTTGGGTTGGCTGCCCACGACACGGCGAGGATTTGTGGGTCCGAGAAGAGAGAAATGATGAGATCCTCGTATAAGTCTCTTACCACATCTTTCAGGTTGGGAACGGCGAGCCATTCGTGTCGATCAAGGAGGCGTGAGGAAAGGAACTCTCCATCTGCGATTGCAAAAGGCTGCTTCACTGTCCCCTTGATAAAATCACGAAGTTTCTTCCCCAGAGAATGATATGCAGCAGTAAGTCGATAATCCTCTATATCGTCTTGTGGGCGAACATAATTGCTTTCGGGCGTCGCCGTCGTCTCGTCCATCGTTCCGTCTACGCTCTTGTTGCCTCTGACATAGGTCGTGTCGATGAGTTTGCGCTTATAGTCTCTGTCCAGTACGGTATAGGTCTGGAGGCCGCCGGTGTAGTTGAGGTTTATGGTATAATTGACTTCCCAATGCTCGCAGGCAAAGACTCTCGGAGTAAAGTGACTCTGCAACTCCTTCTTGGTCCAGTTTTTGGGGAGTTCTGCAGTGAAATTGTCCACTTCGGAATATCCAAGCCAGATAAGGGGCTCGGTCCGGAAAGCGCCGAGGTTTTGGGGGTACGGCGGTTCTCGAAGAGGTTTGTCGTTGTTTTCTCCACCTCCGAGCCCGATCTGCTGCGAAGCATACTCGCCCTCGTCGGCGACAGCAATGTATGTGAAATTGCCGTTTGGGGCTAGCATGCTCATGTTCAATTCGCTGGGAGGAGTTATGCCGCCATACTTCTTGATGGTGTCATCTTTTCCCTCGGCAATTATGTCACACCGATATCCAGGCCCGAGAAAGTTGATCGTGGTGGAGCAATTCCAGCCAGATTCGCAAACATCCATTGCTACACCATCCCTCTGGATAGCTTCTTTTCCATACAGCGCCTTAGAGGCAATGGCACTGAACTGAACACTGGGCGATGTCCAATACTCGACACCATCTGGGCCTCCGTCATCACCGTCGAAGGTCGTGTTCCAGATAGACAGAGAGAGGCCGATCAACGACTGATTTTTGGCTTTGGTGGGCTTGTTCCATGCATTTGTTCTTTCGTGGGAGAAGTTGAGGGTCCGGACGGATTGACAGTTTGCATTGTCTTGTCTTTCCATGCCAGGGCGAACACTGAGAGTAGCCGAGGTGAAGATGACAACGAGAGGACTAGCCCAGATGTATATAGCAAGAAACATCAGGAACCAGGATTTTCCCCAGGCCTCTCTATTGAAGAGCTCTGTAACATTGTGTACAGCTCCGAAGAGGGAGTTGATGGCATCGACTGAGTAGTCTTGCCTCCCAATGGACCTCCAGACAACCTGCTGGTGGGCCATGAGGATAGAAACGACGAAGTTTGCTTTGGCGACAAACGAGATGAATTGGCCAAGTCGAAGCCACCATTCCTGACTATTATCCTCCCGGCCGTGGAGATGATTGTAGAGGAAGTGATGACCTAGAGTACTGCCGACGCCAAGCAAGAGGAAGATGACCATTGACCACTTGCTCTTAATGGCTTTCTTCCACCAAGAGTCAGGTTGGCTGCCTTTGTTGTCAAAGTCGGCCGGATGAAAAACACCCAAGCCAGCGCTAGCTTCGGCATCCTGGCCAGGGTCAAGAAGCTCCATCCGGCTGTCTCGTTTGCCGGGCATGAAAGAAGAGTTCCGAAGATCGGGGCTTAATGGATCAAGAAGCCATGGTGAGTGAAGTCGTGAGCCCGATTCAGTCGACTGGCTAGGAGACCAGGGAGAGGGAATCTGTGATTCTCGTTTGTTGGCCATGTTGGAGTGACACGTTGGGTTATCAGGCGCCATTGCAGCTCGTTGATAGTGCTGTTGGGGCTGTCTGAGAGAGTTCTGAACTTCGACTTAAATTTAATCTAGATGAATTGAAGCAGGCGTGCTATATAACTCTGAGATGGACGCGTCAAGCACAACCTCCTCCCGACCTTCGCCCCTCGGAGATATAGTGGCTCCATGTGCACTTTGTGTTTGCGAATCCGAACAAGGGCACATCCCATTGGTTGCCCTACAGCCACCCAAATGGCAGGGCACTGCATCCCGAGGCTTCCGTCCCCAGAATTACCTTATTGAAACGGTGATGGTGTCCAGCTCTGTCAGCTACATGATGCTGCCAAGTGCGGCAGATGAGGCTCCGGTCGGAGGCGGTTCATTTTTAAGCAAGCATTTTGGGATGGATGACAAAAAGTTCCCTTGAGCTTTTGCGGAAGAGTATTCCTCTACCAATGGCATTAAGTTGGAGCGCATTCGGATGCAGACCTTCCGAACATTCAGCCAGTTCTGTGTCGTGTCTCCCCAATGTGCGAATGCGGACAAGAATAGTCATGCCACGCTACCAATACCTTCCACCAAGTTGTGACTTGGAGATAGCCGATGATAGTATTTTTTGGCGAGGTGAAGCATGTTGTTCACCTAAAATTCCGGAATGGGGGCCTCAAAAGCCTGATCGCCAAGGCGTAAACATTCTGAGCTTCCTAAATTGGTTTCCGGTAGGTCGCACCACATGGTGGCAGACAAAAGTGGCGATGTCGGCTTGTATTCATCAGGCTCTAAAAATTAGAACATGCAAGCATCCGATGATGAGTCTGGTTGAACATGGCTGCTCCCTTCTTCTCCATTGACTAGAAGTCTCCTTCTAGTTTATTTCTCTCTTAATAAAGTGATTCGGAGACCCGCGCCACGCACCAGGCTTGCGGACGATGACAACAACCTTGCGAGATTGCGAAATCACCTATGACATAACAGCCTCTGCGTTTGATCTGGAGCCTACCGCAAAACGTGTCGTTCATTCTAGTTTGGCATGATGGCCTGATTTCCACCAGGCTCTGGCTATCGTGATTGAGGCTACACGACATATATTGTTGATACCATTGCCATCGCCCGGCTCACTGAAGTGCAGCTAATCAAGCGTCACCTGAGGTTGCAACGTCCAACATGAACCCCTTTCAGCCGCGTACAACCTTGAGACACATGTTTCTTAACCTTCGGCTTCAATACTATGGCCATCTTCTGTCATAACGAGTCATATCAGCTCTTTACCCTGTCCAGAACTTGATGGAGTGACTTATCTGTTATTGTGAAGCCGGCAAAACATTTCTTTCAAAGCCAGCATCCAACTTCAAGAAGCCAGCTCCATACTTGATAGCTTCGCAGTATGTCTGGCTAAAAGTTAGTAACGCTAGCACTGCTAGCCGAGAATAAAACAGCAAACACCCCGTCACAACCTTGGTGCCACGGCGCTTCGGCGGCAAACCGTTAGGCGGCTAACCAGGTACCAAGTCCAAAATGCGTTTAATGCTCTAGCCGTTTGAGTCATTAAAAGTATACCTTAAAGAAGTGATATAAATTTGTTATCAATAAAAAGTTGGTAGGTACTCCACGTGCGTATTGGGTCACGGCAAATGACCCTTCACTTGGGATCAAGGACCACGAGCTTTCACCAAGAGAGAGGCGGCACTCTTCCGGCAGGATAGATTCTGAGGAAAGAAGTCGAGCATTGCGGCCTATCATCTTGCTCTTTAACAGTCGGTACACGGACTAGGCTCCGCCTGAAATTCAAGCCACGCCGCTTTCATTCGAGGATGGCTTAGGTTAAATTCGGCACAGCTTGACTCTGAAAATCAAAATATATTTTAGGTACTTCACCCTTCGACTCTGCTCTGTCACCAGTATCCTGACCTCACTTCCTACTGCCAAATCTATTACCAATGAGAGCCAACACCTGACAAGATGCAGGAGCTAAATGCTGGGTGGGTACTCCTTATGCCTCCTGATCCCGCTTCTCGCACATGCTCCGTCCGTCATTGATCACTCCGAATATGAGGTGGAGAGCGGGCCAAAGGAGGTTGTATTACGTTTGTTATCTGCGGTATTCATCATCCCGCTCTGTTACCTGGATGCGTCTTTTTGACCTCTCCTAGGCCAACGCGTGTCCTTTCGGCACCCTCATCAATGCGACGAGGTAGCTTGGCAAGCCACCCGATCTTCCTGGTCTTCTGTTCGGGGAATCTATTTGTGAATTTCAGGCCCCCCCTCCTCCCAGGAGGCTTGGCCGGCTGACTGAGGCGGACATCATCCTCCAACAAAAACGCACAATCCCAGAGCCTGATATGTCCCCCCCGCACCGGTCAACCAACGCACATATGCAGTCTTTGTTCTTCCAAGCCCAGCTGAAATCAAATCGGTGATTGGTATTGACTGGGGCCGGCTCTGGTCCCTCCTTAACTACACCCCGCCAACAGGTTAGCAAGGTAGCTATTCACCCGCCTTCCCCATCGCTTCCTCCAGGAGAACGCAAATATCACCTCGGTTTCCTCCCCCTTGCTTTCTCTTTTACCGCATCTCATTCTAGCTTACTCAAAATGGCAGAGGTTTACGCAAAATGCTTCGAAGGAAGATCCGAAGGTCACGCGCTCTACGACAAAGTCCTGGGTAACGACATGAAGCCTGGGACCTGTGGCTACTTCAACCGTCTCCAAAAATGGGTCCCCATCATTCATACCTTAGATGATGATAGCCCTAAGGTTCTCGACCCAAAAGCCGGAGATGATGTCAAGGGCCCCGGAGCGAGACTCATGGACTGTGGAGAGGACGATGAATGGGGCCTCAGACAATCTGGCAGTGTCGCTGGGGTTCGCGTCGAGGCCGCAGCAGAGGCAGCGTAAGGCCCTTCATTCACGTGACTGGAAAAGCTTCATTCTCACCTGAGTTCTTGTACAGCGTCCCTGGTGCCCCTGGAGGAGGCGCCACTCTCAAGTTCATTAGTCGTCGCGGTCAGGGGGCTGTCCTTGTCCCGGGTAGCAAGGTGACTGAGCGGAGAGCGGAGCCGGCCTCTGCATTCCGCAAATGGATGTCTGACAACATGAAGGCCATCATAGGTCTTCCCATGTGTGATGAAGAGGTAGTCCAAGACAAGGGCTTGTGGCTCATTACGGGCACCTTTACAGCCAAGCGTCGGGCCCTTGCCGTGCTTGAGTCAACGGGATCCGAGATTTCCCTTGGGTTAGACGTCACCGTCCCCGGCGTTGCCAGAGCCGGACCAGCGGTCGGATTTTGGAACAGCACGGAGCACAGCACTGGTTGGATCGTTCATACCGACGAAGCTAGTGGCGTAGTGCTTTTCGCTTCTGGTATCTACTACAAACCGAAGCGAATGTCAAAGGATTTGAAGGCCGTTGAGGTGCAGAAGAGCCAAGAGTGGTTAGAGGCAAGAGTCAAGAGTTCGCCTATCGACATCGAGTTGGGCGAGAGCTCACGTCCTGGGAACGAGTATGTAAGATTTTGGCCGCGCACTTTTGGTAACCCAAGAGGGCTCGGGGAGCTACCTCAGTGGGACGACGAGAGTGTCGATGAGGAGGCTGATCAGGATTCCAAGCACAGGAGTTATTGATCGTGGTAAAGAGAATGTCAAGACAAACATTACGTTTGAATCCAATCATTCAATCTCAGCAGCAAGACTACCACACCGTAGGAGAGCTTTGTACCAGTCGCGCAGATGTTCCAGGTTTCTCTCTATTTAGTATTTCAGTTTGACCTGCATCCCCTTCTCATGTCGCTCGAGGTGCTGGAGCATCTTTTTCCCTTGACCGCTTTCTAAGCCAAGTGGGGCCATAATGTATGGTGGCAGATGCCTACAACTACCAGGCTGCCCCATCCCTTCCGTTTCCGTCAAGGGCGACCTTTGATGCATACTTGGGTCGACGTGTGGGTCTGGCGCTGGGGATGGCGCCACGAACGGGAACGGCTGAGCCGAAGACCTCTCGCCGTGCCCTTTTGATGCCATAATAGCTGGTCTCTCGGGCAGTTCCGAGATAACTCCCCTATCGCGTGTCGCAACGGTGACTCTGCCTGATCCAGGCTCTCTTCCACTCGAGTGAGCAGTAGGTCTCCAATAGGTTGACCAGAGAGCCTGGTTTGGCCGACGGGTCTTCCCCAGCATGTTAGTCGACCCGCCCAGCAGATCGATCGATCGTGCGATACAGATAAATTCATATGCAGCCTGCTTTGGCATTGAATCCCATAAGATCATGGGCATAGAAATGATGGCCGAGCTCGAGTTCGTCTTAAACACAGTCTCGAAGTGCGTCTGGTCCATGGCGTACCAGTCGATGTCTGATAGGTTCCGGGGACGCCAGCGCAGAAATTCCTTCCACTGCTGAATGAAAGGCTCCGCCTTGGGATTCTTGAAGCTGGCCTTGAAAACGACACGAATGTCAGACAACCTTTTAAGAGACTGCACTATCTCCTTCTCGCTTTTCGGGAGGATGGTCTCGACATCATCTCCCATTGGGGCGAGACAGATTGTGGTGTCTCCCAGTCCAAAGCGTTCCCAGAAGGGTTCAAAAATCAGGTTGTAGGTTTCCCTCTTTTCCCGCAAGTTCAGCGTGCTGTGTAGGTGCATGATCTCGCAGGTACGCTGAGCCTCGGCCTCGATTTTTAACTCGCTGACAAGAGCTCGGGTGAACGAGTGCTCTTCTTTGCCGCTCGCCTTCTCGCCCCTTTCGGACGCAGAAAGGATTTCACATCGTTGCTTGAATTTGCGCCCGGGGTCGATCATGTAACTACCATAACAGCAGTCGAACAGAAAAAGGAAATCGTAGTCGTAGTCATCGAGCGCGGCAAGCAGACTGGTCCAGCTCACTTCGACCTGCGCCTCTGCGTTTTCTTTCGGGCGCCAGACCCAATTCCCGTTCTTCTCGACCGCGTGACCCCCATAGTACAATATGAATAGATTCGTTCGGTCCCCTGGCTTCTCGGGTGGTTCCGGTGCATTTTTTTCGAGAATCGAGCCCAGTTCGTAGTTGAGCTTGGAATGTGGCCGCGTTTTGTCCATCTCATAAGGCTTCTCTGCCACATCGAACTTGTATTGATCTCTCAACACACGGCATAGGTCTTGGGCAT
This sequence comes from Fusarium decemcellulare, assembly GCA_013266205.1. Classification (NCBI taxonomy): domain Eukaryota; kingdom Fungi; phylum Ascomycota; class Sordariomycetes; order Hypocreales; family Nectriaceae; genus Fusarium; species Fusarium decemcellulare. The sequence continues at coordinate 46,585 of JAAGWO010000270.1, forward strand.
GCATTCTGATATGCTTGCGGTCACTGAGCGTATTTGGCCAACAAGTCACCAGCCCTGTGACATGTCTGTACCGCCGTTTCCCAGCATGTAGGAGGAGATGCGTAGCCTTTTTGAGCTCCTCGATAAAATCTTCATAGTTTTTCAGGTATTTCTTCTCGGCCGATGATATTTCGTAGGGGTCGGTAGTGCTAGTGTCTGACGGGGAGGCTGATGTCGTCTTCGCACTCGTCTCGTCAGATGTCGAGGCAGGAATTGAGTCCATAGTAGCGTGGGATACTGGTAGTCGTCTTATTTGCTGTCACACTGCCACTTTTAACAGACCAGCTACGCGGAGCAGAATAAATCTCTTGGGGAGGAGAAGGCAGTACGAGAAGAGAGACACAAGTCCTGGGCGTTGGCAATCTGGGCTGGAAGCGAGCTGAAAACGAGACATGCATAATACTCTTGGCCAACAAGCAGCCGTCCACGTGGTCCCAATCAGTCAGCCGACCTAAGCCACAGAATCTCACCTCATCAGGGTACCAGGCTTCCTTCTTCCCTAAAACAAAGCTTTCAAAAAGAAGAGGAGATTGCAACAGACACACTAAGGTGATATATCCCCACGAGTTTAGGGCCTCGAAGCCAACCACGCACAGCGCCTCAGCATTTCTCATCAACTTCCCTCCATGGAAATTCCTCGTCCCCGTTCAGCTCTCCGAGATGCCTTTCTGCAGCGTGGGCTGGACTGCCTGGGGCGTGAGGGGGGTGGCAGAATGGCAGCCGAGCATGTCATTGCCCTTAAGAAGGCGCGGAGCAAAAGTCTCGGCAGCTTTCGCATCGTAGACGGACCGCCTTATAGAGGCATTGATGAGTATAGGGAGCTCCTAGAATCAGGCGATATCATGTGAGCAGGTGTTGTACTCTTGAAGCCATTGGCATCACTAACAAAAACAGCATCATTCTCGCCGACGCAAAAGGCCGAGATCAGCCACCCGAGGAACTTCTCATAGACCTCTTTCACATATTCAACCTCCCAGTTTGGGACTACCTGGACATGATCGCTTCATTTTTCCAGACCCAGCCCTCTGACCAAATATCACGTCTCAGGCCAACGACATACCCAGAATCCGCAACCGACTTGCGATTTCTCAGCTCTTACACTATCCCAACTCCCGACATAGATCCAACTACGCCTATGCTTCCAGATCTTTGCTACAAGATCTATATCGTTGATGCCAATCACAGATCTGGGCTAACAGTAATTGATCATGCTTTAGACTCGTCAGCTCCGCCTTTAGTACGAGTCCCTAAAATCCACAAATGTGCCGTGTTTGTCAAACCGGTACCCGATCAATTGATTGTGACAACAACAGACCGGAGCCTTTCTGATAGAATCCGCGGCATAAGTTATCCGCTAAATGACTCTTCCGGCGAGGCTGTGGCAGTTTCCGCAGCACAGTACATTTTGGCTGAATCTGGGAGCTCGGGCTGGGAAACATGTCTCAATTCCATCGAGGGCGCTCTCGAAGAACTGCTGCAAAAGGTGATCAATGCCAATTCTTCATAACTTTGAATCTATCACAGGTGATACTTACCTTCTTTCGCGACACAAGGCACGTCGATCTCCCGAAGATGACGACGACATGAATGACCGGCGACAAATGTGGGATGGGCTCTGGGAAGATATGTCTACGTTACAACGATGTCGTAGCGATATTCTAGAGCTCATGGTTGCTAATATTTCTACAATCTCTGCTGTCCGGGACATTGAGTCTGCAAACGGATACACCGTCTCACAAGACGGGTTGGTTAGTGCTTTGAGCCACTTCCGTAACAGGTTAACTTGGCAAATCGACAGAGCCGCGAACGTTGAGAAGACGATTGAGCTCGGAATGAATCTTGTACAGCCAGTTTCCCTTTTCAACATAACTCATTTTCTCAGTAAACGTTAATAAGCAAACAGGTTGCACGTAAATGCCAATACGAGCAAGAGTCGCGAAATCAATGGATATCTATGAGCTCTCTCAAGATCCTATTCATATTCCGCACGTTCTCTCAGACCGTTGCCTATATTATTCTCTTTTTTCTTCCCGCAATTTTTGTATCTGTCAGTACTCCACTTTCCTTACCCAGCCTCACAGTTAACTAATTTGGGTCGGCTTAAGACATTGTGCAGCGCTTGGTTCTTTGGACCTGACGGAGCGGATATCGCAAATCAGCGCTGGGTCTTCCCTGTCCTTTTCGCATCCATGACGTCGGCGGTTCTCATCTTCACTGGCTGGTTGTACCGTCTGAGCTCCGGCACATGGTCATTGAAATTGCCCAATCGAGGTAGGGGGCCAATTGATACCGCTTGAAAGCGGAAAAGGGTTATACGCTGGATTGAACACCCATTTCTGTCACTCCATTTTCATAGAAGAAAGAAAACATAAGGTCTCGATATAGAGATGGGTGAACGCCGATGGGATCCAGATTCCGTTTAAAACCTTCAGCTCGCAAAACAGAGGAAACCCTCTGTCCTCGAAAAGTGGCTAGGTTAGTCAAAAGATGATAGATAGAAAAGAATTCTATTTTACCTTCTCCTGAGCTATTCCCGATTACAGTTTGATCAGTCCCTTTCTTCATTTCTTGCAAAATAAATCACGTTCCAAAGTACAAATATGTGTGTTAGTTTAATTACTGCGCCCTAAATAATTAGCGTGAACTTGTCGCTATGTGCCATATTTCACACAATCGACTTGGCCTAGCAGCTTCCCGTCGTCGATTAGAATTATAATATGCTTGCTCTGTTCATAGAATGATCACTACCTTCCCATCACCATATACCACACGAAGCAAAGGCAAGCCCAGGGTCTCACGGCAGGGAAGGCACACGTGGCATAACTAGGCACATCGCCTTGACAACATAATCACACAAGAGGGGGGAGTGGCCAACTTCCCTTCTCGTACAACAGATCAATTTCCTGGAAATGATACGGATCAGGCCCAAGACGGACCTGATTCCGTCATGCCGCCACCAAGAGTTACCATGCATTATCACATTGGGTATGTACTAAGAACATCAAACAAGTCATTAAAACCCCCAGGTTCGTCAGCATGACCCTTTAACCGCGGCCCGCCGGAATAACATGTTCCACCAGTAGAGGACATTCTCAGCCTTGGGGGTTCTTGGGGACGAACCCTTGCTGCAGAAACACAAACTCTAAAGTGATGGTATTGGTGCTAATTGTTGATCCCGACCAGGGTTCCCCGCATGTGCTCCGATGCAAGAGCTCGAACTGCATCACACAGCTAGCCAAGCTCCGGGGAGCTCTGATGCAACGAGAAGGATGATTTTTCTGGCTCCTGAGGACATAAATAAAGCATGGCTCCGGGCGCTGAGCCATTGAGTGCTACCTCACCCGTCTTACTCTTCAATCTCCTCCCCCAGACACTCCAGTCAAGATGAAGTTGACATTGGCCCTCGTGTGCTACGTCTTTGCGACGCTAAGCTTCGCTTTTCCTTCCGATTACCTCAAAGTCGCTACCTGGGGCATTGAGGGATATGCCAAAGACAACCCAATTGGTCCTACCACGGGCGGCAAAGGCGGCAAGACAGTCGTTGTGTCCACCGCCGAACAGCTCATTGCTGCCGTTGCCGGCACAGAGCCCAAGATCGTGAGGGTCAAGGGCAAGATCACGCTGCCTGCACGTCTCAAGGTCGGATCGAACACCTCCGTCATTGGTGTTGGTGCGACTGCTCACATTACCGGCGCCGGCGTGGATGTCTTCAATGGCACGAATGTCATTCTGCAGAACTTGAAGATCAGCCACATTCTTGACAATGACTGCATCACGATTCGCAACAGCACCCGCGTGTGGGTTGACCACAACGAGTTCACCTCGGACATTTCTCAGGGTCCTGACCACTACGTAAGTCGATCATCTCCCTGTCCAGCAACGCAATTTTTAGCTGACTCGCCCCGCAGGACGGCCAAGTCGACATTATTCGCGCCTCCGATTGGATCACAGTGTCTTGGAACTACTTCCATGACCACTGGAAGTCCTCGCTGGTCGGCAACGACGCGACGTTCCGCGACCTCGACTTCGGCCACCTCCACGTCACATACCACCACAACTACTGGAGGAACGAGGGCACCCGTGGGCCTGCCGGTCGCTTCGGACACCAGCACATCTACAACAACCTCTACGAGGACTTTCTGTACCAAGCTATCCACAGCCGATCCGATAACCAGGTGAGCCAAATCACATTTGAAGTATATGATACAGGAGAAGCTGACACCTCTAGGTCCTTGTTGAGGGCAATGTCTTCAGAGGCAACACAAGCGAAGCACTTAGCACTTATGGTCTGGTCATTCCCATGGACTCGCCAAACACCTGCACGTGTGGCGATGAAGAGCTTGACGGCTATGCCAACTTGGGTGCCAGTATGTCTATCCCTGGATATCGTGACAAGTTCAGTGCTAACAACGAAACAGAGAACGACTGGGGCCCGGCTGGAGTCAACATCACTCAGAAGGGCAACTTTTACAAGGCTGATTACAAGTTCAAGCTGACTCCCCTCAAGCTTGTCCCAACTGTTTGCAAGCTTGGTGCTGGTGTGGGTCGAATTTTCAAGTGATTTCGAGTTGCTCAAATGAAGCATACCACCCACCCGGTGGAAGGGGTAGGCCGAATAAGACAAGCCACTGCAAGTATAATGTGCATAGAATCTGTACTTCTAGTAGACAGAGTTCAAGACAAGGTAGAAAATTGCGTTAACAGGTATGGCATATCATAACAAATGACATGACACATTAGGTGTCCAAGTCATTTACAAATAATGAGTGCACCATGCACGAGCCATGATGGTACTGAAAGCCTAAGTTTGTCACAAGATCGAGACAATTTCCATTATTCTTTCGCATTTCTGACCATGGTAATAACATTGACAGACGTAGGGAACGAGAACAGAGCTTTGCCTTCGGAGCTGTTTGAGGAAGTATAGGGTAGTCTCTTCTCGAATGTGCGATGATCACCGAGGTTATCAAGCATACACTCAATTAAATCACGAATCTACCAATGTAAAACGCTGATTTAGATAGGATATAGCTAAAAGGCTTTTTCAAGTTATCGCCAATGTCACATGTTCTTACGTGGGCTCAGCGCCATCACGGATGTAGTTTGCCTGCCTACGCCTAGTCGCGTCATGTCGTCAGAACAAGACTGCGCCCGTTTGGAGATTAACTCAAGGTTTCAAGATTGACTCAGTTAATCAGGGAAGCATAAGTCGCCCGGTGATATAACTGACTCAAGTCAAGCCAATAGGGGCATGGAGGGACAACGGTCTGTCTGTGGCGTCAACGGTTTCTACGAGTAGCTACTTTGGGAACGGGTCAATGGGCACTGCCGGCAGTGTGGCGAGTCGGTGTATATTGGTGAGGTGAGCCTGTCTTCCATGGACAGCAGCCAAACCCAGTTAATGACTTCTGGTACCTGAAATTACCGTGAGTGTTATGTCTGATAACTGACTAGAATGCCAAGGAGACACCATGTACCAAGCAACCTTCGGGATGCTTCATCTGCCATGAACAAGCTTGAAATGAAATGAGCTAGATGGAGTCGGCCGACTGAGTGCGCCTTGGCCCAGCCACTAGCACCCCTGGCTCTCGGGGCTAATTCCGAAGCTGGGGCCTCTTGGCGATCCTCGATTCCTCGCTAAGCTCAAGAGATTTTCGGACAGCCTCAGGAAAACCCTTCGATTTCTGAGTCTTTGTCCGTGCTGAAAAGGACCTTTGGTGATCAAGGGGCAGGTAAAATAGCCATAAGCAGCACTTGGGCACTTTCGCATCTATATACCAGAAGTGATAACCTACGAAGAAGAAATCACGTAAACTTGATAGATTTCTGCCCAAAGTACGCTCCCACAAGTTCGTCACTGTAAGTGAGGTTGATCACATATGTATGGTGTCGCGTGCAGACACTTCGGCGGCGACGGCCAGTCTACACGGAGAAGGGGCGTCGAGGGAACAAGCAGGTATGCCAGGTCGGGGCTGAATGGCATATAAACTGCGGCAGTTGAGGCCCCCCCTGCAAACTAGACAGTTGGGGGCGAAAAAATGACATAGAAGATGCCAAGAGTCGAATCCTCGTGCAACAGAGGGAGGGTTCGGAGCTCAGATGGATTATGGCGATCATTGCACTGCATAGGTATCAAGAATCACCTGGATGTCTATCGTTGAGACGAACGCGGGCTAACGATGCAGGGCGTATTTGATCGGCTGCGGCACCAGTTGACTTTGGGCAATTGAAGCGGCTGAATAACCTTGATTAGAAAGAAACGCGACCTCGGCAATTCCACAAGACTACTGTACAGTATGCTGCCTACGGGCGCGCTGATCCATTTTAGCCTTCACGTGCAATAGTCTGTGCTGATCTGGCTCGTCCCGCTTTTGGACTTGCGTCTGTTATTGCCTTGAGATCCATAATCTCAGCCTCAGTCTCGACGGGATCGCGGCACCGAGACCAATCAAGAATGTAAACATTAACGCGCTAGCGAGGATCTGCTACCGTCCGCTGTTCAACCAAGGTGCCACGTCTTTTTGGGACTTTTGTGCACCATGGCGGTGGCAAGCCTAGCTCCAACGCTACGAGGCTTAATTTCCACGCACAGCCCTTTCAAATGTCACCTTGAAACGGGCTTCATCTTTCGTTGGCCGAGGGGGGCTTCCAAAGCTAGAGATATTTTGCAGAGGCTAGTGGACCGTGCTCGTCGTTCAGCCTTATGCAAGTGCGTTTCAGCCATCAATAATTGCTTGTGGTTGTGGACCACTTGGTGTGGTCATCTCGCCTGAGTTGTGGTTACGAGATGTGAGAGAGCTGAGTGTTTCTTATGTCTTGTTCAGGACAACTCAGAAAGTTTAACTCTTCAGCTTATGAGATATCTCTAATAAGACTACGGTAGACATGTCATTTATGACTGATTACTGACCATCGCGATTGTCTTTGAGCCGCAGCTGCTTCGCCACTGATGCTGTTGATGATCCCAGTCCCCACGAACTAAAAAAAACTCTGGAGCCACGCCGTTCCGCTAGCTCGGCATCAGACCCTTCTTATTCCAGTATCATCTTTCAACGAAATGGGCTCGATTGCTTACGTGAGAGCAAAAAGTCCAAAACTGCATTAGTGAACGGCCCCCTGGAATCTTTTGATCGGCGTGCAATTGTTCACAGCCCTAAGGGCGGTCGGAGTCGCGTGCTGCGTTACTCGATTCACACGGGCCTCTCTCTCCAAGTCTTTTATATCTTGGCTTTTTCTCCTCTTGTGCTTCTCAGCCACTCACTTCCATTTCCAGCATTCAATCCTTTGCGGGTGAGCTCTCCACATTCTGGACTAGAGGCCTTGGCTTGTCTTGGGGCTTCATCTACCCGTTGTCTCTATTTGAACCTCTCGTGAACATTCTTTTGGCTTCACCACCATGGCAGAAAATGCTGCAACCCAGAATGGCGGCGAAAAGGCCCAGCCGCAGTCCCGTGTTGAGCCGCAGAACCTCCCCGGGCTCGAGATTCCTGCTCACAACCCTCCTCACTGTCCTCCCTCACCCGCCATCTCGGACAACCCGCACCTCTTCCGCAAGCAGACCCTGCCCACCGACAACTACTTTGCCGGTCCTCGAGATCTGCAGAGACACTCAAAATGGCCCCTGGTGTTGCAATTGCACGGCTCAATCGTGCCCAAGTTGATCATGCCTCTGTTCCTCATCGCTTGCTGGTCAACTCTGATTACAGTCATCACCAAGAAGGTGCACGATCTCGGCGTCAATTCTGTTCTGCTCACCATCCTGGGTTTCGTCGTCGGTCTGAGCCTCTCGTTCCGCTCATCCACTGCCTACGAGCGTTACACCGAGGGTCGTCGCTACTGGGGACAGCTGACCATGGCGTCTCAGACCCTCGGCCGCATCTTCTGGATCCACGCTACTGAGCCCGAGGGCCAGGACCCCCGTGAGCTCATCCTCAAGAAGATTGGCGCCATGAACCTCATCGTGGCCTTCTCCATGGCCCTCAAGCACCACCTTCGCTTTGAGCTCCCTGAGCACGAGGCCGATATCCAGCCTTACATCGCCCACCTTGATACCTTTTCTGGTGTCAACAGGGCCAATGGCTCAGTTGATAATATTAACAACCGCCCAACGACCTTTTACAAGTCGGCCGGTGAATACCTGGGTGTGTCCTTTGCCACCAGCAACCCTCGAAAGGCCATCAAGAGGGCCGAGTACCACCAGGGCAACCTGCCTCTCGAGATCCTCAGCCATATCGCCTCCGTTCTTGATAGCATGATCTACAATAAGCAGCTCACTGTCAACATGCAGCACACCATCGCATTCAACCACATTAGCGTCATGAACGATGTCATGACTGGCTGCGATCGCGTCCTCAACACGCCTCTCCCTATCGCCTATACCATTGCCATCAGCCAGATCACCTTCTGCTACATCATTCTGCTGCCCTTCCAGTTGACCAAGCCTCTCGGCTGGATCGCCATCCCTGCCACCATCGCTGCTGCATATATCATCCTCGGTCTTCTGTTCATCGGTCAAGAGATTGAGAACCCCTTCGGCCACGATGTAAACGACTTGCCTCTCGACAAGTACTGTGATCAGATCGCAGCCGACATGGACATCATTGCTTCTTTCAACAAGCGTGGATCCGACTTCCTCATCCACCCAAAGAGCATGCCGCTGCACCCCATCAGCGCTTCATCCTCAGACGTCTGGATGAACCGCAGCGTCGACAAGCTGCGACAGGCCATCGTTGATAAGCCGCGCATCGTCTTTGAGTGGCGCAAGGGCAACAAGAAGAACAAGGTGGACAACAGCGAGAATGTCTCTGAGGCGACGGCACGTGCCTCTGGAGCCGATATGGTCTAAGGAAGGGTTCACTCATTTAATCGGCGCAAAGTATGCATCAAGGAAAATGGATCGGGGAGCAAACATGTATAAGCATAATTCACAGCATTTGGAATGGAAGAAGAGAAATTGTATCACAAGGCATGAGATGATGAGGAAGAGAGCCCCGCTAATTAGCACTGGCCAATCAGGATGACTCCAGTGAAAGGGGGGTTAATAAGCAAAAGTAAAATGAAAGTCGCGTTCTCCCGGAGTACTCCGAACTCACTCACTCATGTTTCTCCACGCATCAGCCACCATATTGATCAACTCACCAGAACAGTCACAAGATACACCCTAAGCGTACTATATAATTAACGGGGGCTTAAGTCCTGGATATGTCCGGCCAAGTACGCAGAGCCGCCCCACCCAAAAAGGGTCGCCTTTGTTGACTCATCATCTCCATAGTCACAGCCGTCTTTGGTCCGCAAGAAACGAGCCCAGGTCGTGAGAGCTTGCGATTGGTGTCGGAAGCACCGCGTCAAATGCGACAGCCTCATTCCCTGTTCCAACTGTATGAACAGAGGTGGTCACTGTAGCAATGCCGCCGTCGAGTCGACTACACTTCCCGAGGCGTGCCGCGAGATTGAGCGTCTAAGGCGCAAGGTTCACGATCTCGAGTCGGAGCTCAAGAATAAGACCAACAGATCAGAGCCCGAGTTGGGGTATCGGGGACCTCTACCCCCGTCTCAGTATCCTCCACGGCGTGTTAGCTCGCAGAGAGCCGACAGTCAGTATGGGAGCCCACCCTGGTTTCATGAAGGCATTCATGTCCGTGCTGGCCAGTCGGTGAACCAGACATGGTATGGACCATCGTCGCTATTCTACTTTATTGGGCGCATTTCGGCATTTCTATGTCCCAACCATGGTCCAGCGGACCCTTCTGATAAGATCCCACCTTCTAATCTGGCCACCACATTGCTCGACGAGCCGGCGAGCACTATCTCACCCGAGACGAGCGAGTCTTACTCCCCGGATACCAACATAAATCCATCAAGCCTGGATGGGAAGTATCTCAGTCCTATGCAAGAAGAGTACTTTCTTGAGCTCTACTGGCAGTCGTACCACACATCGGTGTTTCCAATCCTCAACGAGACCGAGTTCAGAGAGCATTACCGATCGTTATGGACCACAAAGGGCGACGTGAGAAAACCCTCCGCCCTGGTGGACATTGTGGTAGCCATGTCGATGCAACTTGGAGTATCAACATTGCCTGCTTCCGGGCAGAAGCCCGTGTCAGAAAATGACGGCACAGTCGCTGGTCGACAATACTACGTTCGCTGTCAGAATCTGTTGGCATATGAGCTAGAGAACCCAAGCATCTCAACACTGCAGTGCCATATCCTGTGCAGCGTCTATCTTTGCTGTGCCACCTTCTCAAACATGTCAGACAGTGCTTATGGGCAGGCCATCAGAACGGCGTACATGCTGGGTCTCCATCTCGACCCTCCTGACACAATGCCGCCAAAAGAAAGGGAGCTGCGAAGGCGTCTGTGGTGGGCGATCTACATCCTAGACGGCAAGATTGGCATGAAATATGGCCGCCCATTTCTCCTTCACCAATCAAGGTTTCTACCAAAACTTCCAGGCCATACAATCGAGGTTGCCATGCAAGCAGGATCCAGCTTTGCTCCTCTTGGGGATAACCTCAGCTGGCTGAGTTTTCACCATGAGCACACCAAGTTATTCCTGGCAGCCAGGGCGGCTTACATGGCTTTCTATGATCATCCTCAACAAGCAAGTCCAGATTCGCCTATGTGGGATGACCCAGGCGTTATGCAGGCACATGCTGAACTCCTCAAAACTAGCATGATAGAGATTTATGACTGGGCTAATTCGGTACCTGACCCCCTCAAGACCAAGCGGGTTGAGAATGTCGATCCATTCTCTGTTGAACCGTCGGCACTGGAGCTGGAGCCGTTTGCGCCTCTTTGGCTTCAGCGACAGCGTCTCCTTCTCGAATTGATGTACCACAATCTTTGCACCAATCTCTACCGCCCTTTCATTCGCTTCGGTGCCGCTTCCACCTCTACAATCGTGGAGCAAATGGCCGTCAAGTGCGTCTGTCATGCCATGACACTCACCAGTATAATGCATCAGACTCTGACCTCGACAACCATCTTGACGGGCTGGCATGAGGCGTTACAGTGGCAATGGAACGCGGCCATAACTCTTGTTGGCTTTGTCCTGGCCCATCCTTCTGGCTCGTCCGCAGCTGACGCTAGAAGGAGCCTCGATGTCTCCCTTACTGTCCTAGACAATTTCGGCAAATGCTTTGCAGTCGCGAGGAGAGCCGCCAAGATTGTACGGAAACTTCAAGCCAAGATTACTTCGGCGGGTCGAAGAAACACGGAAACGTGCACCGCATCAGACGGAAACATCCAGGAAAATATCAGTAACCCGAGATCCAACGACATGAGCCTAGATGCAAATGCCTTCATCCCCAACCAGTTCACAGGAGCGGAGTTGATGGATGGTGATTTCGGCCTTGATGAGATGACGGCAGCGTCTTTGCAAAACACTCTTTACATGGCTTTCGACGTTGATCAATGGGCTGAACCGCATATGCTTTGGCCTGAGATGGGCGGATTTAGTACTTGATTTCGGCAAGACGGTATCGAGAGCAAGGCGAGATGGTGTTAGTTTATTGCAGGGAACCATACAGTACCGCATTGAATACCTTGTATAATTTCGACATCGGCCACACCATGACTTGACTGCCGATGCAATAACGTTTCATCTAAGAGTGATTTGTCATGCAGCGGGAAGGCGGATCAGCGCTCGATGTCTCGTCTAGGCTAGAACCTCCGGAGTACTCCGGTCGTAAGCGCACTGCATCCTCGGTAGACAGCTGATCAAGTCGCCGTGTCTCGGGGAACATGCCGACCAGCTTTAGGATATCTTGATGCAACTCTGACTTCTCATTCTCTCAAGCACACACACGCAAGCATCAGCACCTCTTCTCTCAATCATGCCTCTCTATGATGTCGCCCATGCAATTCCTCTGACCCAGAGTCAGAAGGACGCACTCGCAGAAGCAATCACAAACATACACAGCACCAAGTTCAAAGTGCCAAAAATGTTCATCAATGTCATCTTCACGGACTCGACCAACATTGCGACCTATGTCGGAGGAAAGCAGGTACAGTGAAACATTACTACGTGAACGTTTAGAACGGTAACTGAACTTGCCGGGGCCAGCGTCGGTCAAACCGCATCGTAGGTCGAGTTCGCCGAGGAGCATCTCGAACTCAGGAAGACTTCAACTCTCTATGCGCTGAGATTCGAGATGCATGGGGCCGTATTGTCCATCCAGAGCACAAAGCGCCTCAGCTCCCACCTACAGATCTCGAGCTGCGGTCAGTCTTTATCACTGGGGAGCTCATTGCTGGCATGAAGACCAGTTTCTTTGTGCCAAAAGCGGGAGAAGAGCTGGCTTGGGCTCAAGAGAACTATGCCGCTTTCAAGGAGAGAGCGAACGCTGGAGATGAGGACTTTGTTGATCTGGTAGCGGAGCTCAAGGGCTGGTTGGATGCGGATGTTTAATAGTGAAATTTTTGCAGGCAGAGGAATTCGACGCTCTCTTCTAAACAATGGAGCGCATCAAGTTATTGGTTTAAGCAAGCCCAGTGGTTTTCAGACCACCTACATGCCAATGAGGTAGGATGTACTTCGGTTCGCAGAGTTGCTATATGCATAGCACCGAGCCATGTCAAGGGCTCTGTCACAGGTGGCTCAAGTAGGAACATGGACCAAAGGTTTCTGTCACAATTTCTTTATTTGAAGTTACGCCATCAGTGAAATAACCCTCAGTTTTCGCCACCGGATGGAAAATTGGCCTTGCAACCCAGCCACAGAACGAGCTTCCCAATCCTGTTGGGATAGGCAGTCAAGACCTTGACATACAGCTCCTTGGCGCTCTTTGACTCCTCAACCAGCTCGCTGAAGGTTTGAATGTACCGCCTTGAGGCCTCGATATTGAATGCTCCGTCGACAGCTCCCGGTCTGTGATGCGAGCCGATAACGATTGACGGACTATACGTCTCGAGCCGGTCAAGGCAGCGAATCCACTCATCTCGGTGAGCCTGCGAAGGTGACTCAGCCATCCACATGTGCACATCATTGTAAACGATGTCTCCAGCAACCGCGAGTCTCAATGAGGGGACATGGAGAAAGCTAGTGTTGTCGCAGTCGGAGTGGCCAACAGGGACAGCCTCAAAGGCATGTCCCTCGAGGGTGAACTTATTGTCCTTGAGGGGTTTTGCAATAATTTTGAAGGAGTCGTTATCAATCTGACCAGGGAACAGATTCTGCCAGAAAGTTCGGTACTCTGGCGTACACTGTGTTGACATGTGTTCGATCGACTCCTGGGTGGCGACGACCTCGACACCCGGGAACCGTTTGACCAGATACCGCAGGTTGAACCAATGATCACCATGGCCGTGAGTGATATAGATGGTGGCTAAACGCTTGCCTCCAAGAGTCTCTTCGAGCCAGTCGCCCAGATAGACTCCCTGATCAGCGGTGAAGAGCGTGTCGACGAGCACGGCCTCGGACTGCCCGGATATCAGGGTCACGACCGTGGGTTGCCATAAGCCGACAGAGCCATCAGGTAAATGTTCGCTGGTGGGTATGGCTGGCGCATTAAAGAGATCCACGCGGAGAAGAGAAGAAGGCTTGCCCATGATGTTGGAAAATGAGACAAAGAGGCTAGGTTGGAACAATTGAAGAGTGGTGACTCGGTGATAGTCATTTCCTGGGAAAATCAGAGATGCCACGATATATACTCCGTTGTCTGAATATCGTTTACTCAACTTTGCCACCCCTGAACTCCCATCTCGTAATAAGTCCGACCCCAGAGGTTGGCCCAGCCGGAGTTGTCCGAACCCTGGCTGTGCTTCCTTGCCTAGTTTGATATTCTCCTCCAAGTTGAACCAGCGTCGCTAGCAACACCTAGGCAGAACTCATTGACCGACACTCTTCCTGGCTGTGATCCACATGCTCTCTGCACGCGTCAATATCGTACCATCGCCGCTCACAATTTCCGCCTTGGGAAACCACTTCCTTCCTTCACGACCAGTGAGCCAGCCTCGTACAAATACATCACTAGGGGCGGCCAAGGGAGCTACATATGACATGCTCATGTTGGCGGTGAAATGCTTGTCCCGCGGTCCTGGACTGCGGATGTTATTATAATGCAGCAGTACAACTGTTCTCATAATTTCGTCAAAAATGACACCTTGGAAGCCTCCGTGGACGATAGAAGGGTGAGCTTGCAGGTCATGGCCTAACGACATCAAACAGAGAAGCTCAGGGCGGTCATCAGCTGCTGGGATCGTAGCTTCACCATCAGCCTCGGGCGTCTTGAAACTCTTGAGGCGGAAAGGTAAGATATGCGGGATTATTGTGTCTGTGCTTGCCATCCGCGCAAAGAACCTGTTCTCGTCTGTGTCTTTGTCGTGATATTGCGAGTAGAAAGGCATTGCCTCGTAAGCAGGGTTATCGAGGATTTTCCGAGCCCAGTTCAGGGAAGAAAAGTGATCAATTGTCTTTTGAGGAGGCTTTTGTCGCTGTATGAATTCCTCCAGAAAATCCGACTGCTGTTTGGAGTCATTGCGTGGCCTGGAGATTGAGAAGCATCGGAGGCTCATGTGAGAATGCGCAGATAGGCTTCTAGAGCAGGTAACAAAGGATTTCCGCCTTAGCATTTTAGTTAGAAAGAATGATAGGTAGATTATCTGTAGTCCGGTGGATATATTTGACCAGGAGCGCATCAATTGCAGACTTGAAGATGCTCTGCTATTGATAGCCTCTGCAAACAAGGTTGGGCCGGAAGCCAGATCAGTGTCCGCCCGCCCTCGATGATACCCCGCTTGTGGCCACCATAGAGGTAAGCCGTGGCGGCTTTGTTGCCAAGCGAGACGCCCTAACGTTTGGTTCATGAAACTTTACTATCTCTGACCACGGCTTGCATCGCTCTCCGTCGGACCGTCGGACACGCCCATGTCTAAGAGGGACGCCGTTTCGTAGAATATCCACCAAAACAAATCTCAATTGATCATGTCCCATCCTTTGTCCAGTAGGAGGACTCCGCGACATACGGTTCCGCAGCTGTATCTTGTCAATTTCGCCCTTCACATTTTGGGGATCCACTTGATTAGCTCGATGGAAGTTGGGCGGAATGAGCAAAATACCCAGTCGTGTTTCTGCTATACAACTAAGGAATTTTCGATTTTATTTCTATTTAAAATATTTTAATCGTTCATTGACCGATTCTCACTTCCGGGACAAGTGAACAGTCAATGGGTTTATTGGTTCTGATCCAGCATCGGCACATCCCCATCTCTAGACATTATCGCCCATCCAACTAAGAACTCATCGGCAATCTATCATTGTCACCAAGGGAAAGATACTGAGAGGTCTCATTCCATGATGCTTCCAGCTCAGCCCTATGCGGGTGACCATGGGGAGAGGAACAGGGCAGCGACGCCTAATGCTTTCGACAAACCAGATGCCGAGAAGAGCGACGAGGTAATAACTGAATTGAACAACTCAGAAGACGAGGAACAAAGCAGCTATCAAGTTCAAGATGGTTTCCCTGAACATTTGAACCCTGGTGCAGAGTTGGATAGAGCAGTTTCTCGAGCAAGCTCTGCCACGATTGGGCCTCCACCTGATGGAGGCTTTGCAGCCTGGATGTCGGGTACGTAACAAGTTTGCCCTCTATTTAGGTACCTGGTAAGCTAACTATCATATTGTAGTGGCGGCCGGTCACTTGGTGATCATGAACACATGGTGAGTCCTTCATTTTCAACTTGCTATGCCTCTGACCAACATTGCCCAGGGGCGTGGTCAATTCTTTCGGCGTCTTTCAGACGTATTACACGACAGCCTTAAACCGGGCTCCATCGGACATATCCTGGATCGGCTCCATCCAAGCGTTCCTGCTGTTCTTCGTCGGAACTTTCACCGGCCGCCTCACCGATGCCGGATACTTCAGATCTGTCATGATCGTAGGAATGGCCTTTGCGGTGCTTGGCATCTTTGCTACGTCAGTCTCAACAAGCTACTGGCAGATCTTCTTGGCACAGGGTGTCTCGACCGGACTCGGCAACGGGTTTCTCTTCTGTCCATCCGTCGCGGTCATCTCGAGTTACTTTCAGAAGAAACGGTCGTTGGCTATAGGCATTGTGGCTTGCGGGAGTGTCACAGGCGGCCTTGTTTATCCGAGCATGATGAGGGAGCTGTTGCCCAAAATCGGGTTTGGCTGGACTGTCAGAGCGATCGGGTTCCTGCAGGCTGCTACACTTACTATTGCAATTGCTTGCCTAAAAGCGCGGGTTCCGCCGCGGAAAACTGGGCAGTTGATTGAATGGGCTGCATTTAAGGAGCTGGAGTATAGCTTCTACACAATAGGAACATTCATGGCGAGTCCCTCTCTTCACAATGTCGTGTCTGTCGGCTCACAAAAGATAGTGCTTTTGGGGTGTCTATTTTCCCTTCTTCTTCCTCGCTTCATACTCGCGAGACGTGCAAGGGATGTCGTATAGCACTTCACTCAATCTGCTTCTTTTGCTCAACGGCGTGGGCGTTATAGGACGCCTTCTCCCAAACTATTTTGCAGATCGGGTCGGCACGATAAACATGTTTATTCCTGTCGCGGCACTCAACGGGCTACTGATGTATGCCTGGATTGCTGTTTCTTCGACTGAGGGTCTTTACGTGTGGTCGAGTATGTACGGAATGTCTGGGGGAGCGATTCAGTCTCTCTTCCCAGCAGCGCTCTCACGCCTTACAGCAGATCCCCGCAAACAAGGCACGCGCATGGGTATGGTGTTTACTATTGTAAGCTTTGCCGTGCTTACGGGTCCGCCCATTTCTGGTGCTATTCTGTCATTAATGGGCGGGAGATATCTTGGTGGACAGGCGTTTGCGGGGAGCTGTCTGATTGTTGGGGCGAGCTTCTTGACGGCGGCGAGGGAGGTGAAGCGAAGAAAGCTAGGAGAAGGGACCCTAGCGAGGGTGTAATTATAATGGGGCAAGCTTAAGATATTATGGCATCTTTTGATGAACCTTTCAGTGGAGTTTCAGTAATTTTCTACGCCCCCAGACTTGTACTCAGTATGGGAAGCTTTGCATCGCAGACTCTCTGGTTACACAAACTGCATCGGAGAAAAAGTTCAAGGCCCAGACCCAATTGATCAGAGACAATCAACTCACCACAGCTGCAAGCCTCCACGTGGGGAGGCGTCGGGTGCCTGGAGTTTGTCTCTGGCGGGTCTCAGTTGAAGTGCTCACATGATCGGCGTGCTCGGAAAGTGTTCCGAGGGCGAATGTCCGACCGGGCGGGGTTCGGTGGGCAGCGGAAACAGAGACTCGGTGGGTTATGATAAGATCAAGAACAAGCATCAGGCATCTGGAAAGGCGCTGATCAAAACTGGAGGGTCTGTATCAGTGGTCAATTGATGTGTCGTGGGTCCCAGATCTAAGCATGAGCCATCTCCAGATCGTCTGTGGAAGATCAACCGCGGCTCACTGAGAGTCTTGTGGGGGACCCAGAACAGATGTTCAGCAGTTAATTGAATCGAATGAGTGCGACACATTAATAACAGGAGCATTATGATACGATGCGGAATACATGTGTCAAGGTGCTACAATTATGCGCCCGTAGTGGTTGCTGTCAATGATCAAGACAGGCCTCAATTGAACATCACTCTCATGCACGGTCGCAATTACTTGTCATCTCAAATTGGTATTTTGCTACATTCAGGCATCATAAATTACAGACGGGGAGACACAGTGCCCGAGGTCTTTCCAACGTCGAACCGGTCCAGGTTCATGACCTTTGTCCAAGCAGCGACAAAGTCCTTGACGAGCTTCTCGTCGCCGCCAGCCTCGGCGTACGTCTCCGAGTAGGCGCGCAGCTCGGCGTGCGAGCCAAACACGAGGTCGACGCGGCTACCAGTCCACTTCTTGGCGCCCGTCTTGCGGTCCGAGCCCTCAAAGAGGTCGCCGTTACCCACGGGCTTCCATACGGTCGCCATGTCGAGCAGGTTGACGAAGAAGTCGTTAGTGAGGGCGCCAGGGCGGTTGGTGAAGACACCAGTTGATGAGCCATCCCAGTTGGCGTTGATGGCACGGAGACCACCAATGAGAGCAGTCAGCTCGGGGGATGAGAGGGTCAGCAGCTGGGCACGGTCGATGAGCATGTGCTCAAGCTTGACGCGCTCTGTCGATCGGCCGTAGTTTCGGAAGCCGTCGGCGAAGGGCTGGAGGTGGTTGACGGACTCGACATCTGTCTGCTCCTGGGTAGCATCGGTGCGACCGGGAGTGAAGGGCACCGTGACGCTGAAGCCGGCGTCCTTGGCAGCCTTCTCAACACCAGCGGCACCGGCAAGGACGATGACGTCGGCGAGAGAGACTCGCTTGCCGTTGGAGTGCGAGTTGTTGAAGCCGGTCTGGATGCCCTCGAGGGTGCTGAGGACCTTGCTCAATTGGTCAGGGTTGTTGACCTCCCAGTTCTTCTGGGGCTCAAGGCGGATGCGAGCACCATTGGCACCACCACGGAGATCGCTGCCACGGAAAGTGGAGGCAGAGGCCCAGGCGGTCGACACGAGCTTGGAGGTGTCGAGGCCGGACTTGAGGATCTCGTTCTTGATGGCTGAGATGTCGCCCTCATCGATAAGCTTGTGATCGACATCGGGCACGGGGTCCTGCCAGTTGAAGACCTCCTTGGGGACCTCGGGGCCGAGGTATCGCGATCGGGGACCCATATCACGGTGGGTCAGCTTGAACCAGGCCTTGGCGAA